>ML348880.1:0-80189 GCA_005239505.1 Nicotiana paniculata | reverse complement strand
TGTTTGTCACTTCTATGGTGTTTTCTTGTTGAATCCTTCGAAATCCTTCCGAATCTCCTTCGTTCTCTTATAATCCCCTAAGTTGTGTTGTTTGGTGTCTATTTATATGTTTAGGGCAAACCCTAACCGTGTAGGAGACTTCTATTTCAACCGGGAAACACTGAAACTCGTCAAAACTCGGATTTGGCCGAACTGGGGACCCCTNATTGAGAATCAAAACTAAAATAAATTGCATAATTGAAATACAAAGTAATGAATACTAGATGTAGAAATCAATGTTTGTCACTTCTATGGTGTTTTCTTGTTGAATCCTTCGAAATCCTTCCGAATCTCCTTCGTTCTCTTATAATCCCCTAAGTTGTGTTGTTTGGTGTCTATTTATATGTTTAGGGCAAACCCTAACCGTGTAGGAGACTTCTATTTCAACCGGGAAACACTGAAACTCGTCAAAACTCGGATTTGGCCGAACTGGGGACCCCTGGCGTTTGGGCTCTAACGCACCCCTAAGGCCAGGGCAGGCCTGGAGTTTGGGCCCTAACGCCCCCCTAACGCCAGGTAGGGTCAGACTTTAGGGGGCAAACGCCCGGCTATCGCCCGGGTGTCTCCTTTTGTGTATTCTCGACGTATTTGCATCCCTTTAGCTCCGTTTCCATCTCCAATTCACCTACACACAAAATAAACTCTATTAAACACATAACAAATGTATTTTTATCATTAATGCACCTCAAATGTACGGTATATTACATATTAAACTATGCATTCTAGCCTCGCATCAATGCCGCAACAAGACAGTGATGAGGGAGAATATTTATGTTTTACTGATTTTAATTACAAGATTTGGAAACCTTATTATTTTACTCTACTGCTTTCCCATATCTTGCACATTTGATTATTTTAAATTTAAGTTTGGAAACTTGGAAAATTGTGTGAAATTTTGGTGACAGCCGGACTTGAATAGGCGACTGAGTTATTTTATTTATTCATTGTTGCAGTTATATTTTCTTGTTTGCGTAGAATTGTTTTATTACTTTATTATATACATATATAATCGCAGGTTAAGTTATAATTTCCACGCCTTAGCCCCGTCACTATTTTATCGTGGTTAGGCTCGACACTTACTCAGTATATGAGGTCGGCTGACTGATATTACACTCTGCACTCTTTTGTGCAGATCTAGTACCGGCCAATATAGAGATTTTTTGTAGCCGCTATTCATTATCCGGAGACACGAGGTATATCTGTCAGCATTCGCAAATCTCGAGAGTCTTCTCTTAGTTCGTAGACACTGTTTTATATTTTCTCAAAACAAATATATTATTTCTTTCAGCCCATTATTTGAGTATCCTTTAGTAGTTCGTGAATTGTGACACTAGACCCTGGGGTAGTCTTAGAGTTATTTATATAATTAGTTCATGGATCGGTTTATTTATTTGCTTATTATTTTATATTTGGAATTATTCTTTACAAACCATTAGATTAAGTTTAATTTAAATTTATTTTATTATGTTTAAGTGGATAATCATAGGAAAATAGCTAATCGAACTCTAACGTTGGCTTGCCTAGCAAGTGTGGTGTTAGGCGCCATCACGATCCCTAATCTTGGGAATTTGGGTCGTGACAAGTTGGTATCAGAGCACTAGGTTGCTTAGGTCTCACAATTCACGAACAAACTTGGTAGAGTCTGAAGGATCGGTATAGAGACGTATGTACTTATCTCTCAGAGACTATGAAGTTAGGAACAATTTCACTTCTATTCTACTCTATCGTGCGAATTTATTCTACCATTGATGATTGAACTTATTTATTCTCGTCCTCTCACAAATCTTGACAACGCACAAATCGTCTACAACCGGACAGGAGATGAAGCCCCAGTGACATCTACGATTAGGGGAAGAGACAGAAGCAGAGCTCAATCTAGGCAAAAGAGTTATGCCGATCGTAAGGTTCATGAAGTGACATTCATGGTTGGAGAGAGGGTATTACTTCGTATGTCGTCCATGAAGGGTGTTTATGAGATTTAGAAAGAAGTGTAAGTTGAGCCCTAGGTATATTCGGCCGTTTGAGATTCTTGATAGAGTGGGGGAGGTAGCTTATAGACTTGCGTTGCCTCCAGGATTATCCTCAGTTCATCCGGTATTCCACTTGTCTATGCTCCAGAAATATCATGGTGACCCGTACCACATGCTAGGTTTTAGCTCAGTCCAGTTGGACAAAGACTTGACTTATGAGGAAGAGTCGGTTGCCGTTCTAGACCGACAGGTTCGTCAGTTGAGGTCTAAGAGTTTTCCTTCAGTTCAAGTGCAATTGAAAGGTCAGCCCATTGAGGCAGCGACTTGGGAGTCCAAGTCGGACATGCACAGTAGATATCCTCATTTTTTTGCCAATTCAGGTAATTTTCTATGTCCGTTCGAGGACGAAGGTTTGTTTTAGAGGTGGAGATTGTGAATTAAAACTCCATTCTAGGTTTATTAGCCATAAAAAGACTAATTTTAATTATCTCGATTTGCATACACCTTCCGGGCGTGAAACCAGAAAGATTTTATGTCACAATATAAGAAATAATAGTTTTAGAATTAAAATTTAGTTTTAGTTGACTTGAGTCAACATTTTTAGTAAACGGACCCGGATCTTTGTTCCGACGATCCGGGGAGGTCCGTATTAAAATATGGGACTTGGGCGTATGCTCGAAAATGATTCGGAGGTCCCAAGCCTTAGAAATCAATTTTTGAAAGAAATTATTTTGCGGAATTATTAATGAAATAAAGAAAAGAATTAATGTTTAAAACCATTGGTATCGGTCTCGTATTATAGTTCCGGAGCCCGATACAAATTTGTTATAGTATTTGAATACTAACTGTGAAGTTTGGTGAGAATCGGAGTTTGTTTGACATGATTCGGACGTCCGGTTGACAAATAGTGAAATTGAAGTGCTATTGAGAAAAATGATGAGTTTTGACGTTTAATTCACAGTTTTACATGTTATTTTCATGAGTTTATCGCACGAGCAAGTGCGTATGATATTTTTAGACTTGCGTTCATGTTAGTTTAAATGCCCTGAGGGCTTGGGTGAGTTTCAAGTAGGGTTGTGTTGTGTTGTGCTCGTTCTTTCTTATGCTTCGACGTCGTTTCTTCAAGCATAAATGATATCATATTGAACAAATGAGATCCAATTTCTGTTTTGAATAAAGTATTAGATCCGTATAATAATTACGGACCCGTAACAAAAAGAATCGTTAAATTTGGACATCGTATGAGGATTTTGTGGTCATTTTACTAAAAATAAGGTTGACAGATTTTTCAGAATAATTACGAAATTGCGACTGGCGACGTATTTAATAATCTGCACGATTTGCAAATATTAAAACCTACATATTTCCTTTATTAAAAGGTCAAATTGAGTGATTTAAAAGCCTAACTTCGTCAGAATTTCACAGTGAATCCCTTGGAGACATAAAAATCGAGTTTCGGGATCGTTTGGTACGAGAAACGAGGCAGAATAGCTGACAGAAAAATATATAAGATTAGGGTTTGTTCATTCAGTCATATTTTGAGTTGGGGAGCTCGGATTTGGGAGATTTTTACCATAGGGATTGGGGTAAGTGTTCTTTACTCATTTTTTTGGTTATATTTCAATTATCTAATGTTTTTCATCACTTTTAAATAAAAAATTAAGAATTTCCATGGTAAAAATTGAGGGTTTAAGTAAAATTAGGAAATTTTGTAAAAATCGAATCTTTACCTAGAATTGAGGTCGGATTTCGAAACTAATTGTATATTCGGGCTCGTGGGTGAATGGGTAAACGTAATTTGGTTTGAACCCCGAGTGTGGACCAAGCGAGCCCGAGGTCGGGTTTTAACCCTTTTTTTAGAAAACTTAGGAAAAATTATAATTTTTAGTTAAGTTAGTTCCTTTAGCATTAATTAATGATATTGAGTTAATTATGGTTAGATTCGAGTGTATTTGGAGGTGAATTCAAGAGGAAAAACTATAATTTAACAGTGAGTGACCTACGAAGTTGAGGTAAGTGCTTGGTTTAACCTTGACTCGAGGGAATGGGAATCCCCAACCTGATTGTTATGTGTTGCTTGTGTGTAGTGTATATGTGAGGTGATGAGTACCTATGCACTACCAAATTGTTGTTTATCATGATCCCTTTTTCGTTTTCTATTTATTTGCTTCACGGCTTGACTGTTTTATAATTGTGAAGTTTATATGGTCAAATGATGATCTTTGTTGTAATAAATCTAAGACCTGAATAAGAGTCACATGTACTTTTGTCTTGATGTTATATAGATATGCATTTGGATTATCGTTTTTATGTTTTTCTTTTGAAGATTTAGTGAAGTCTTAAACCTTAGACCAATAAACAAAAAAAAAAGTATTGATAATATTGTAGAGTAAGACCCAGACTTTAAAAATGTAAAATGATAGGATAAGATAAACTATTTGTAGCTCATTAAATCTAGGTCATGAGTGAATATATGAAAGTATTCATTTATAGGCGACTTTTAGAAATATGTTCAAGTACGTAATTGAGTTATTCTGCATATGCTTGACTATTTATTTTCATTAGATTATTGCCAAGTATTGTTGCACGCGTGTTAAAAGTGTTGGATGTTCCCTTGATTTTGTTATGGTACATAAAAGTTGAGTTGGATGACAGTATTACGATATTTACATATATTATGGTTGGTTTCATTATGAAATAATATTGGATATAACTTGTGAGCTATACTGTTCTGTTTACAATTGTTGAGATAAACGTGTTGTGAAAGACTTGGCCTGAATTATGAAAGTTTTTTATAAATAAATCAATTGATAGTGATAAGGGTGGAAAATATGATAG
This sequence comes from Nicotiana paniculata, assembly GCA_005239505.1. NCBI lineage: Eukaryota > Viridiplantae > Streptophyta > Magnoliopsida > Solanales > Solanaceae > Nicotiana > Nicotiana paniculata. The sequence goes on along the minus strand of ML348880.1, from coordinate 75,342 downwards.
TGATAAGGGCGGTCAGGGGAAATAAATGATAGTGATAAGGGCGGTCAGGGGAAATAAATGATAGTGATAAGGGTGGACATGGAAAATAAATGACAATGATAAGGGTGGATAGGGGAAATAAATAATAGTGATAAGGGTGGACAAGAGAAATAAATGATAGTGATAAGGGTGGACAGGTGGGATCGGGTTGCATGCCGCAACAAGACAGTGATGAGGGAGAATATTTATGTTTTACTGATTTTAATTACAAAGATTTGGAAACCTTACAGTTTTACTCCGCTGTTTTCCCATATCTTGCACATTTGGTTATTTTAAATTTAAGTTTGGAAACTTGTAATGTTGTGTGAAATTTTGGTGACAACCGAAGCCTGGAATAGGCGACTGAGTTATTTTATTTATTCATTGTTGCAGTTATATCTTCTTGTTTGCGTAGAATTATTTTATTACTTTATTATATACATATATTGTCGCATGTTAAGTTATAATTGCCCCGCCTTAGCCTCGTTACTACTTTGTCGGAGTTCGACTCGGCACTTACTCAGTACATGGGGTCGGTTGTACTGATACTACACTCTGCACTCTTTTGTGCAGATCCAGTACCGACCAGTAGTAGAGATTTTTAGTAGCCGCTATTCATTATCCAGATACACGAGGTATATCTGCCGGTGTTCGCAGATCCCGAGAGTCTTCTCTCAGTTCGTAAAGACTGTTTTATATTTTCTCAAAACAGTTATATTATTTCTTTCATCCATTATTTGTAGTATCCTTTAGTAGTTTATGAATTGTGACACCAGACCCTGGGGTAGTCTTAGAGTTATTTATATAATTAGTTTGTGGCTCGGTTTATTTATTTGCTTATTATTTTATATTTGAAGTTATTATTTGGAAACCATTAGATTAAGTTTAATTTAAATTTATTTTATTATGTTTAAGTGGATAATCATAGTAAAATAGCTAATCGAACTCCAATGTTGGCTTGCCTACCAAGTGTGGTGTTAGGCGCCATCACGATCTCTAAGGTTGGGAATTTGGGTCGTGACAGCTGGTCATACCTTCGAGATGTTCTTCTAGGACCTCTTCTCGACCCTGATGTCATCATGATTTCCTCACCCTTCTCATTCGTGTCACTAAAATTACCAGATTCAATTTGGACAACCTGAGTTGCGGCTTTGAGAGCTGTTGGACTTATAATTTTTCCTGTCTTAAGATCATTCTCAACCATTTCCCCCATTTTGATTGCTTCTAAGAAGAACTTGCCAATTGCGGACATCATATTTTGGAAATAATTTGGCTCTTGAGCCTGAAGGAAGACAGTGGTTAGCTCATGGCCATCCATGGGTGGCTTAATTCTAGTCGCTTGCTCTCTCCATTTAATGGCATATTCTCTGAAACTTTCAGTTTGTTTCTTCTTCATGTTGGAAAGGAATTTGCGGTCTGGGGCGATGTCAATGTTGTATTGGAACTGTTTGAAAAAGGCCTGAGTCATGTCATCCCAGACATACCAGGGAGATGTCTCTTGATCCATAAACCATTCAGAGGCTACTCTCGTAAGGCTTTCCCCAAAATAATCCATCAATAATTCTTCCTTTCCTCCCGCACCTGTTAGTTAATTGCAATACCTTTTCAGGTGGGCTATGGGGTCTCCGTGTCCATCATACTTTTCAAATTTGGGAGTCGTAGTACTCTTCTGACCTGCCAACCCTTGCATGTTTTTCAACTGTCGTTCTAAGCTATTCACTCTTTGGGTCATTTCTTCCTGTGCCATCTTTCGGACGGGCTCCTCGATCTTTGCAGGAAGATCAAATCAGTACGAGTGGTACTCAGGAGAATGGTATTGTTCTTGATGGGTAGCAAATTGTGGTTCATGACTTTTCTTCTGTACCACTGTTGGTTGTGGGATAGTGAAGACAGGTATAACAACAACGATTGTCTGATTGGTTGTCAATGGCACACTTTGGGAGCACACAACAGAAGTTCCAGTTATAGTTGTACAGTTAGGATAATGACTAAACCCGGGTGGATTGGATTGCTCAGGCAATGAGATCAGAATGGTCGTAGTCGATATGGGTGTGAACTCTGGGAAACCATGAGAAGAAAAGGGCGGTCCTTGGTCATTGGCCCATACTTGGCACATTTCAGTCATTTTCTATTTAAATACTCTATTTTCCTCAACCCCAGTAGACACTTGTTGAATCGTCTGACCCTGAGTCTCATGATTGCTCGTAACAGCTTCGATGTCAGTTGTCATTTTTCCCTTGGATTTTGTGTTGTCAGCTTACCACAAACCGATCACCTCAAACTTTCTTCACAATTCAAAACAAAAGACACGTTAGAATGGACTCAGTCGGTCCTTATTATTATCATTCTTTTTTCTTCTTTTTTCACCTTTTTTTTCTCAAAATCATTCGATCGAACATGATGTGAGTTGCGTACGTATCATATGGTAATATGAATCAGATCTTGCATAGTTCGGGAAGATCGAGAATAAAGTAAATAAATTAACACTTTTTTTTATTTTTAATTTTCGAAAGACAGACTTATAAAGAAGAAAGAAAATATTTTTGAATTTGACTTGTTTTTTTTTTTGAGAATTTTTTGAAAAGAAAGACTTCTAGAGAAGAAAGAAAATATTTGTTTTTCTTGGAATTTCGAAAGAAAACTTCTAAATAAGAAAGGAAATATTTTTGGATTTTCGGAATTTTATTTTGAATTTATGAAATAAATATTTCTAAAGAAAAAAGAAAATATTTTTGAATCTTGAATTTTCTTTTCAATTTTCGAAAGAAGAATGAACATATTTTGGATTTTGAGAGGAAATTAAAAGAAAATATTTTTGTATTTCAAAAATTGGGGTCTAAAAGAAAGACTTTCTACGTAAGAAAGTAAAGGAAATATTTTTTTTTCTTTTTTTTGAAAATTGTGGAAAATAAAAGGTAGAGAATATTTTTTGGGATTTTGATTTGATTTGTCTTCTTTTTTCGAATGAAGACTTCTACAAGGAAACTATTTTTGGATTCTAATTTTTTTTTTATCTTTTATTTGTTTGGAATCTCCTAAGAAAATACTCCTAAAGAAGGAATTAAAGGAAAATCTTTTTATTGGATTTTTAAAATTTGAGGTCTCAAAGAAAGACTTTTCTACAGAATGAAGTAAAGGAAAATATTTTTAGATTTTTGAAAATTGGGGGCCGGAACCGATGAGACTTGCCTACGTATCTCACATCCGGTGAGAATCAGACCCGCATAGTTCTGCCAGTTTTGACGGAACAGGGAAAACGTGGCCAGTGAGATTTTTGGCTCATTTTGAAATGACATTTTCTTCTCTCTCTTTTTCAAAATTTTCGGCAGAGTTTTGAGGCATTTTCAAATATCGGGGTTTCAGAACCGGGTGAATTTTCTATTCTACCTCACTCTTAGTTTTTATTGTTTTTATTTCTTAAGCCAATTAACATAAAAATCGAAATAAATAAATGCACACGTAGCAGGTAAGATGCATCAGGATAGTCTTTCATTTCGGGTACACCTGTCCTAGAAGGACCCAACCCCTGTCTTGAGTCCCCTAAGTCAAATGCACGTGATGCAAACAATCGTTCCTACTAGGGATCCGTCATGAGGTTTTGTTATTCTAGGTTTAAAGCTGGGGTTGTGTTTTAGACCTGGCTTACCCGAGCGAATAACTCGAGCTGAAGTGGCAGCGACGTACCGGGAGCACGAAAGTCTACCCGGCCTAGTGGCTGATCCATCCTCATTTTTATTTGGTATGACCTCTAACAGAAAAGCGGGCCACGCGAACGTGTGCACTCTATTTTTTAGAAGACTCAGAAGGGAGGCGTAAGAAAACAGTTTGATATAGTTCAAATAATATCAAAGCGGTAAATGAGCGACAATTAGCACATTAGTCCCACAAATACAGTAATATCAACAATCAATAAAGCCAAGTAAAAATCACATTAATAAGCTCGGATTCTTGAAGCTTGAACCAAAGATTCTGGGTTCAGTTCCCAGCAGAATCGCCAAAGTTGTCACACCTCCTTTTTCCCGAGGGGATATGGATAAGGGGAGTTTTTCCAGTTTAAGTGACATAGTCGAATTTGGAATTATTTAATTAATTTTTAGAGTCGCCACTTGGAATACTTATGGTGTCCCAAGTCACTGATTTATTTTAAAATCCCAAATCGAGAAAATTTTGACTCCGTTAAAAAAGTCTGCGAAATCAAAAGACCGGATAAGAAATTCTGTTAACCAGGGAGAAGGTGTTAGGCACTCCCGAGTTCCGTGATTTTAGCAAGGTCACTTAGTGATTTATACTTGACTTATTTTATCTAATTACTCATTTTAATACCTATGTATATTTAGCTTTTACCGCTTCTAATCACTTGATTATTCGTATTTAAAGAATTATCTTAATACGAGTTACGCGTACGTATACTCGTTCAGTTTGATGTGTCAAGAATCATGTCACGCGTACGTGTACACAACTCTTACCACTTAGTTTATTTAAGAGAAAATCTGGTCAAAGTCGCCCAGACGCGTACCTTGATTTATTTTAAAAATCGACGCCTTAATCATGTCACGCGTACGTGTACACAATTTATCACACTTTATTGTGTGGCCAAAGTCGCGTGAATGCATACTTTGATTTATTTTGCATTACAAAATTACAATTATCATCTTTCTATACCATAAGCAAATCAATAGAATATAAAACCTAATCAACAGAGCTTAACCAAAAGTTTTGGCATCAAATAGATTTGAAAAGAAAATTATCGAGCTATTAAACTATCATACTCGCATTGACCAATTCAAAGACATAAATTAAGCACCCCAACTTTAAAGTAAATAAAGGCATCCAGAGAAATTTACAAACAACTCCAATCAAGCAAAATAAATAATATCAACTCAACGTCAAAGAGATAATAAGTAAAGCAAAGCATAAACCTTCATTGCTGAATTTTTGTTTTCCTCTGACAAAAAAATCCAAATTAATGTACAAAAATCAATTGTGGCCAGTACCTAGACCGTGAACCTTCATCGGTGAATGAGCTACTGCTGACCGGACCAACAATCGGAAAACCTCGAACAGAACATGACAACTCCGCCGAACCTCGCTTTCACTCGATGGGCTGAAACGATGGAAATGAGAGGTGATTAACTGTGGTTTCGAGCTGATTTCGGGAGTGGTTTTAGCTGGTTTTTTAGAGTGACTTTCAGCTGTTTTTTGTTGGTTTCGGGGCTGAGATTCAGACTATTTTTTGTTGGTTTCAATGGCTGTTTTTGTAGCTTGCTTTGCAGCTGATTCAGCTATGTTTTTTGGGGTGTTCAGAGCAGTTTTTCATGGAGTTTAGGGGGCTGTTTTGAGGTGGGATAGAGCTGGTTTCAAGGGGGTTTTTGCAGCAGATCTCATAGGCAAAAATGGATTGTTCTCCAGCTGTGACACAACTGTTTTGAAGCTGATTTTCACAGCAGTTTATGGGTGAGCTTCATGGTTGTTTTAGGATTGTTTTTATGAGAACGTTGGGTGACGTTTTGCTGGAGTTTCATTGGTATTTCAGCAGTGTGTCGGGGTCGTTCTAAGTGGAGGAAAACGGCTGGTTTTCGGCGAGTTCGCCGGCGATGGAGGTGAGACAGAAACGAGAGGGAGAGAGATTTTTTGTGATGAGAGTTTTTTCAGATGGCTGGCATGTCTCTTTTGGAATTGGGGGTCGTCGTTTAGAGATCCAGAGGTGGGTAACGGCTGATGTGAAGGTGTAGGGATTTTTAGGTGTTAGATCTTGATAAGAGCCCTTTTAGGTTAAGGGAAAGGGGGGTATTTTATTGAAGAAGGAATTGGGTTTGAGATTTTGGACCCTAAAATTGGGCCAATTTAAAAGGCAAATTTTTTCTTTCAAAAATGACCATATTATTACTTATTGAATTTATTTTGCAGAGAGACCTAATCAGAATTTAACTAATTAATTAGAGTAATTAATTATAGCTAATGTATATTTTTTGTGACTTTCATGTATTAATCTAACAATTAAGAGTAATTAATTCCTAAAAATGCAAATTAAACCTAAAATGGCATGAAATGAAAAATGTGACAATTTTTATGATTTTTCTATGATTTTAAAATATTAAACATGCATAAAAATGCAACTAAATGCATACCATCAATTTAAAAGAAAATTCCTAAAATTCTATAAATTCAAAAACAAATAGTAAGAAATTATTTTTTGTGGATTTTGCAGGAATATTTTTTGTAGGTCAAAAAGTAGGTGCTCACAGTGCCCAACTATCAAGGATGCACGTAGTCTATTATTTTTGTAATGTGGTGGTAATAAGTGTATGTACTTTTTTATATTGCAAGATGTATCAAATAAAATTATGTTTCCATTGTTGTTAAATATTATTGATATTTAACATTTTCTAGTTGAGTAAATAAATAAATTTCTCCTCCCGTTCATGTAATCAAAAATAGCATTGGATTGAAAAACCAAACTTATGCGTGTTATTAGAAAACTACACTGTCAGAGGAGGAAGATGTTTGATAAATATGTGAATATATATAGCGTGGTTAAATACTACGTTATGTGTGATCATACCGCGGTTAAATACTATGTTATGTGTGTTGACTTGTCGACCTGAAAAGCGCCCGCCTGCAAAAAAGTTGTATTGTATTCGAAAGAATAGTTAACATACGAAGCATAGCGCGGTTAAATACTACGATATGTGTGAGCATACCGCGGTTAAATACTACATTATGTGTATTGTCTTGTTGACCTGAAAAGCTACCCGCCTGTGAAAAAATTGTATTGTATCTGAAATAATCTTTAACACACGAAGCATAGCGCGGTTAAATACTACATTATGTGTGTTGTCTTTCCTGTAATAACTAGCACATTCTAGTTATTTTCTGCGCTTAACCATAACAAATAGCAAAACTTTCCATAAAAGCAGGGGTTTTTTTCGCTTTAACAAATGTCTGAACTCATTTATGTACCAATATGCTATTGTGGAAAACGTTGTATGGTGAAGGGCTGTTAGGAGGATGGTCATGTTGGGCGCAGATACTAGATGTGTGTGAACAGGTTTGGAGGAAACAACAAAAATTATTGCAATTTTGAGTTATGGCTTGATGAATCCTGTAAGCATGAATGCTACAAACTAACTTTGCAGTATTATCATGATTTGAACAAAAGATACGAACGTGATGAGATTGAATATAAACGAGAAATTGCAGCGTTGAAGGAGAAACTAAAAGAGGTGAAAGAAGAAGAAAATAGGATGTTGGAGAAATTTGAGTGGTTGAAGCAGAAAAGAATGGGCGATAGTGACTAAACAAACACATGTATGTGTTGAGTGTAGTATTTTATCTTTATGCTTTCCATGTCATATATTTTCATTATGTGTACTGAATTTAAATTATGTTAAGTTGTTATGTTTGTGTTTGTGTTGTAGTATTAAAATAACGAAGAACCGGGAAAATAAATATATAATGCTCATATAATGTAAACAATAAAAATTGTGGCTATTATTTAAATAACTAATATTACATAAAATAAAAAAAAAAATCAATGTGTCCCACAACCTGTGTGCTTCAATGCAGTCGTTGGCCTGAAGCACATCCCATCCCGCCCGGCTACGCTATCAAGATCATCCTCATCATGCCGCCTCTTCGCAGAATGCCCTGTAGCATGATCATTAGTATAGCTAGCGGGATCGGTATAAGGGGTCGTCGGTCCATTAGTAACCTATAGAATAATAAGTCAGGTCAGTATATATATATATATATATATATATATATATATTAGAAATGTACGTGTTAAGTCACAAAAATTTAAATGTCTTACCATGGTCTCGTCGGGCTTCTAAATATGATCATCCATCACAGCCAGGTCAGTATCGCACAAAGTGGCCTCCATGACGGCCGATGATGAAGTCTTAATAAGAAAATTATAAAGTTATTTAAGGCAAATAAATGAGAAAAAAAATTAAATTTAATAGTAGTAAAACATACTTGCGCCTATGAAAGATCTCCAACATCCCTCGATGACGAGCCATAACTCAGTCGACGCCGACTATCCACAATTCTGGTCGGCCGATCCTCAGCAGCGGTCGATGGGCCTGGAAAGTACGCATCCCAATCTTCTCCAGTAATGCCCGTGCCCGTGATCAACAATGGACTTGACGGGGTCACCTGCGAAGTCCCTGGAGTGAGCTGCAACCTAAGGTTGTATGGCGGCATGTTGTTGTGATGCTCGTCTGGGTTTTGGATGTCACCCGACAAATAAGCTCGAACATCCTCAACAGGTGACTCAACGCCCCTTTGCTGGGGACCACCTTCTCTCCGCCCCCACAACCCTGTGGTCCAGCCCCTGCCTCGTGGGCCAGCCCTTCCTCGTGGGACACCCCTACCTCGTGGGACACCCTTACCTCACTGGTACTGCTATGGCGCTACATAAGCAGGGTCGTGTCCTAAGCGTTGATCCTCTCGGGCTCGCCGCAATGTCCAGGCAACCAACTTTGTAATCTGTCGGCCATAATCGTGCAATGTGGCCGCTCCCTCGTCGGCATGCTGCTCCATCTGCAGTCCCAGCTGGTAGAATAAATGAAGGCCAATAGCCTGCACAACATGTAAAATATAAATTACAGAACACTAGGTTACAATTATATAAGTAAGAATACCAAATAAAAAACCAGTGCCTCGTGCCACCCGACGTATGGAACGTACCGACCGCCAATTCGATGAATGGGATTCCTGATGAAAAGTTGGGTAACACCGCGGTACCAACGCATATAATCATGAAAAGTATTCGCCTGGCGCGGTGAAGGGGGAGGGGGCGGAACCAGGTCAAGTCGTCAATCCCAAGTATCGACCTGCGCCTCTAGTCATGCCACATATGCGTCGTCTACCCTGGGACGATCACCCCACTGGTAATGTGTGCGCTGCCATGTGGGCGGTGTCGGTACAAGCTACGGACGACCAAACTGGCGAAGTACCTGCTTCGTGGCATGATGCTCCGCAATATCAAGTCACATCAGCGGGACGGAAGAGCTCCAAATAAGTCGGTCGGCCGAGCATCAGGCAGGCCAACTATCAACTCGTCATTGTATGGCATCCAGATGAACTATTAAGTAACAACACAAAACATGAGTATACACAACACATGTGAAGCTATGCCAAGTAAACTTAGGTATACATTTACTTGTGCGTCCTCCAGCATATACAACAAATCCCTGCAAAGGGTGAGATTATGTGGAGCCTCGTAATCTCATACATATCCCCACCAGAGAACCCACGTCCTAGCTAGAGGGAGAAACGAAGGTGGTACATCCCGAGTTAATGATGGTAGATGTGGCTGCAACTAGAGGAACCACTCCCAGTCCCAAACCTAACATACAAATTTGACATAAAATTTAAGATATATTTTTACTAGATATGTTATAATGAATAGAGTATTTGAATATGTTGTCACATATAGCAGCGGCTAAAATCCACATACGTCATGTTGGGTGTCCATGCTCGCCCGACACATCTGCCTGTAGAAGTAGGCGAGAACAACAACACCCTAGCTGTACTAGGGTAAATCATCTAGCAACTCAAGAGGATGAAAAAATTTCAAGCTGACTAGGTTCCCCGAAGTGTTCGAGAACAAGACCCCTCCAAACACAAGGAGTAGCATCAACCTCGTATACCGGTCAAATGCAGATCCTTTGTATCGCCGGTGATGTCGGGGTGCAATATCTCCAAATGTTGTCGAATAGTTGTCAACTACAGACGACTGGCCCCTTCCTATGCTGTCTCATCCTGTGGCCTGAAACCAGTGAGCTGCAAAAGCATGTCCGAATACTACCCACGTGTCATCTCTCTCATGGCCTGCGGCAGAGCGATAAGGTGTCCATAAACGGGAAGCCCATATAAAACCTCCACGTCGTGCAGCGTGATGGTGGCCTCGCCAATGGGCAGGTGGAATGTGTGCGTCTCTGGTCGCCACCGCTCTATCAGGGCCGTGACCAAAGACCAATCGAGCTGCAGCCGCCCGATCTCCAAAATCCTGTAGAAGCCCGTATCCTGCAGGCGTCTGACTACACGGGGATGTAGAACTTTGCCCTTAAGAAAATCCCACATGTCGTTCACTCTCCTGGCATGAAGAGTGTGGGCCAGTAACTCTCCCTCCCATATGTGGGCGGGCCTATGATCGCCCTGTAACGACAATAGCTCATCGTAGAAAGGTCCGGGTGCATAGGCAGCACGTCCACGCCGTTTACTGTAAATTAAACAACATTAATTGCATATTTGTTTGTAAATTAAATAATTAATTTTTACGATTATATAATATTTAATTATTAAGTATTCACATATGGGTTTACTCGATATTTGAGGCCCAGTAGCACCAAGCTATCTTTAATTCTTGTATGTGTTAGTTTTATTATTTTACATGTTAGTTTTATAATTTTATATGTTAAATAATTAATTTTTATGATTATATAATATTTAATTAGACAGAGTATTCAGATATGGGTTCCGGACTCGATATTTGAGGCCCAGTAGCACCAAGATATCCTGAATTCTTGTATGTGTCAGTTTTATTATTTTACATGTTAGTTTTATAATTTTATATACTTATTTGTAAATTAAATAATTATTTTTTATAATTATACAAGATTTAATTATTAAATATTCACATATGGGTTCCAAGCTCGATATTTGAGGGCCAGTAGCACCAAGCTATCCTGAATTTTTGTATGTGTCAGTTTTATTATTTTACATGTTAGTTTTATAATTTTATATGCTTGTTTGTAAATTAAATAATTATTTTTTATAATTATACAATATTTAATTATTAAATATTCCCATAAGGGTTCCAGAATTTGTGTTTGATCTATCAGGTATTTTGACGTATTTTTGAGTATAAGAGATACTTAAACTACAGGGACACTACACTAAAAGGCTCTAATTTTACTATGCTAAAAGGGCACTATATTACTAGTCTTTAAGCAAATAAATAATCTAAACTAGATAAAAACAACAAATACATTTAATCATAAAACATTCGCGAAAATACATATAAAACAGTAAAAGTAATTTATTAACATTTTTATTAATAAATAATAATGATTTCTTAATTTTTACATATTTTTTTAGCACACAAATATCTTAGTCCGAATAAAAATAACATACCAGTTTAATCGCAAAAAAATACAAAACAACATAGAACACATTCAAAATAACTAATATGCATTATTTATACGAGTTTCGACATAAACTAAATCGGAATACCTCGATTTATGTTTTTCGGAAAATTGAAGATTTGAGTCCGAAATAAGCAACCCACAACAAGAGAAGACTTGGCTAGGATGTGGGATCAACACTCTTTACTTCTTGTGGGACGAGTGGGTTCCACTCGAGTTTTTTATCGAGTTAATTTGGGGGGGGGGGGAGGCTTCTATTTTTGAACGTGGGGGAAAGGGAAGGGGACGACTACTTATGTATATATAGCGCATTTTATTAAAGCGCTATACATACAACGCTTTAATAAACTGCACTATACATACAACGCTTTAATAAACTGCACTATACGTACTAGTCTTATGAGCTTCCAGGTATAACGCGCTTTACAAATACGCTTTAAAGTATAACACCCTTTTAAAGGGCCCTATACTTTAATGTCCACAACGGACATTAAAGTATAGTGCCCTTTAAAAGGGCGTTATATATAGAAATGTTACAAATTTTTTTTTCCATCTATTTCGATCTTACATGTCCAAAAAAACCACCCTTTGGTTCTGGACTCAACTTTGTATTCCCTTATATATGTGAAAGGAGAAAAGATTTACATTAAGGGTGTGTTTGGTATTAAGAAAAATATTTTTTATGAAAAATGAATGATTTATCACTTATTTTTCCTTGTTTGGTGAGTGAGTGGAGAACTTTTTTCAGAAAATATATTCTAGTGTTGTTACTCTCCTCACCCCCTCCCTCTCACCCCTACACCAAGTTCGTACGTTTCCTTGCTCGCTCCCCTCCCCCAAATATCCAATGTTTTCATAACTCAATTTTCTATAAGGAATTTAATTATTCTTGTAAAAATTCACAAAAACTCAAATGAACTAATGTGTTATTTTACTTTTTTACGGAAAAATAACGTTAAAATTTGTGCTCCATGACTAAAAAGAAAATACTCTTTTTTTGATTGAAAATAAAGTACTCTTTATTCAAGAAGAAAATAAAGTACTCATTTTGTTGAAATGATTTTTTTTTTATTTTTTTACATCATGAAAAGAAAATATCTTTTTTGTTGAAATAAAAGAAAATACCCTTTCTATGAAAAGTAATTACTTTTTTTGTTGAAATAAAAAAAATTACTTTTTATATCATGTAAAAAAGAATATTCATTTGTTGAATGCAAAAAAAAAATATCTATCTATAACATGAAAGAAAGTACTATTAATAATATTTTTATATAAGGTGAGGGTAGGGTTGGGGCGGGGTTAGAGGGGTGGGAAAGGTTGAGAAGGAGTTTTACACTCTCTTGATATGGAAAATATTTTTCTCTAATTTTCTAAAAGTATTTAAGCCAACCAAACATTGGAAATATTTTCCTTCATGCCAAGCACACTCTAAGACTATCACATTTAGCTATCAAAATAGTTATATTAAACTAACCTCAACAAAAACTGTCGTATCATCTAAATAAAATTTCTACCAAAAGTTAGAACTTAGTATTTGGATAAACTATATAGCTATATAAGTTACCAAAATGTGAGTTACAAATCACGACTGCTAAATATGACTTATAAATCACCTAATTGAATGCGTTTTATAAATTACGATTGTGAGACAAATTGCGACGGTTAAATATGACTTATAAATCGCCTAATTGAATGCGTCTTATAAATTACGATTGCCAAATACGACTTATAAATCGCAATAACAAAATGCTGACTTATAATTGCAATCATTAAATATTACTTATAAATTGCTATATCTGCATGCTATAAATCGTGACACTAAATGTGATGCTTATAAATTGTAAGTTTAGCCGCGATTACGGACTGGGACTTATATATCGCAGTCGAAAATCGATTTATACATGACAATTGCGGCACTTATAAATCGCATAACATAAACGCGATTTTGTCTTTGGCATCAAAGCAACATATGCAGCAGCACTTTCATATTTCAGAACCCCTTCGCACGGTTTGGAAGCTAATAAACCAGAAATGGGGGAGCTGAAGATGCAAGAGATGTCCTTGCCAGCTTTATTCGAGCAGGCTCGAATAATTCATTCAATTGCATCTGAATCCACCGTCGATCAGGTAAAATTTTGTATTTTTGTTTTTTCACAGCGGAATACTACTTAAAGAATGTTATTTTTGTCCGTATAAGTTTATAGTATCTGTAATATTTGAGGCGGATTCAACATACAAACAGTAATTGCACTTGCACACACAGTCTCGAGCTTGAATTATATATTTCTATACATTTTTTTTTTGTGCGTGTGTGTGTATCTAAAGAATGAATTTCGTGTCTGATTTAATGTATTTGTATCAGAGGTGAATCCAGCTCACAGGCACGAGCTCGAGCTGTATATGCATAGATATAAAAGTTACCAGAGTTTTTAAAGATATATGTATGTGTATTAGAGTGTGCACATGCTTTCAAATTTTGTGACTCAGAAATAATGTATTTTGTGCATTATTTAATGTATTTGTATCAGAGGTGCATCCAGCTTACAGGTGCGAGCGCGGACTATATTGGCAGATTCCTTTGAGATATATTCATATATATTAGACAGTGCACTTGCTCTCAAATTTTGTGACTCGAAATAATGTATTATGTGTATGATTTATTGTATTTATATCAGCATAGAGGAAAATGCACTTACTCTCTCGAGCTCGGACTATTTAAATTTATGAATTTTAGAGATATGTGTATATAACATCTAGTCGGTTGGGCACGTACTTGTTTCAAATTACGAGTCCACCTCTAATTTGTTTTTGCCGGTTGTGGATTGTTAGGACATTGTCAAGAAAGGTTGCGAGCTTTTGAGACAATGCGAGGAGATGGTCAGTAAATTAGGATTGTTCTCGCTCAATGAGACAAAAGATGATATTAGCACTGCTAATCTGAAATATATCCTGGTAAGTAGTTTTCTTAAGTAAATTTTCTCTTGTAATGATAATTTATCCTATTAGTTTTGTTTGGTTCCTAAGAGGTTGGATGGGAAAGTTGGGATCACCTTCCCTAATTTCTTTTATTCTAATTCAAAGAAGGAGCTACTACTCTCCTTTCTGGCAATTGTATCTATTTATTATAAAACTTGATGAACTGGTGTGCTGTGTGCATTTGTTCATTTTTGGGTGGAGTTATGAAAGCTAAATTGTTATCCAATTATTAATATTGTCATCATTTAGTTCATGAATTAGTTTTATTCTATTTTGTTTCATTCTTTGGTAGTATAAGTATTGTAGGCATAAGTGTGAGATTGAGAAAACCTTCGGCTTCGAAAAGCCCCTAATTTGTAATCATTCTTTTTTTTTTTGGTAAGTAAATCCTAGAAGTCAAATAATTGAGTATTGGAATGAAATGGTTCCCCCGACGGTATCATGGCACATGTCACTGATCAAGGCATAGTTATTGTTGTGTTCTCTCTAATAGCTTAAGCTTTTAGATGAGACAGTCACATACTTCATCTGTTAGGTTCGGCTATGTGAACCCTCAATATCCAATCCACTATATTTGAACTCGTTTCATCCAAATATTCTTATTAAGACAAACTGCAGTTTTTTTTGCACTAGAGGGTCTCTACATTTTATCATATTTTCAAGACCAAACCCGGAACAAAATTATTCTCCAATCTAAATGCAACCTTGTAAAAGACCTAACGATAATTGGTTTTATGATCATGAGCAACCATTTGAATGTCTTAGTGTCAAGCATCATATTTGTGGTTTCTTTATTTTGTTCTGATATATTTGTGCTACTGCAGATCTTTCCCTCATCTCATCTCATCTCATCAGATTTTTGTCATTGCAAACAAAGAAAAAATTTGACATTTGAGCATGCTAGAGATGTTCAATACGAAATTGAATCTTATGTCAGGTAGTTTTATTGGTGTTCAAACATGGAAAGAAAATGTGACGAGCAAGCTAGATATGTGTAGTAACTAGCATCAAGTAGTGTCAAGCACATCTATGTTTTGGCGAATAACTAGAAAGAATGACTTTGTCTATGAGGAGTGGACCTTGAAAACTCATGACGCATGGATGTCTATCAACTGAAGAGAAACTTGATATATAGAAGCTAATGTTCCATTGTTTCAGGTGCCATACTATCTTGCAGAGCTAACAGAAAAAATTGCAGAAGATGATAGGATAAAAGTACTCAGGGTTTCACAAGCCAAGTTAAAGGTAAATTGTTGTGAGCTAATAGCATGATATACAAATGTTTATGCCAAAAGGTTAGCATTGATGTTGAGTTGACATCTCAGCACTATAATTTGGGCAATACCCCTAGGAATTCATCTCATTTTGTGAGACAATGGAGCTTGTTCCAGAAGAGGAGATAGAGACATCTACACAAGGTGGAGCTAATTCTTTTGCAGATCGTAGAGCTAAGAAGGTAGACGGGAGTATACGTTCAGTTAGAATTGCTGTCTGTGAATATTACTATTAGGTTTCTTCGTTTTAAAAAAAAGGTTTCCTTCTTTTCATTCTTGTCGTCATGTTTATGAAAGATCGCTTGCTTCAAACGCCAAAGAGCTGCTGAGTCAAAACTGCTTGAATTGAAGGAGCGGAAGGAGCGTCGTGGGCGATCAACTAAAGCAGCTGCGTTGTCTACTCCTGTTGAGACTGGAGAAGATGATGTGTCGGATGATGATGGCGAAGAAGAACGAGAGGTTAGTAAGCATCCCTATTTATGTCATGTGCATGACATGATCACTGTTGTGATCTTCTTCTTCCTTATATTTTTTGTTTTATTCTACGTTGCAACTTCTATGACATCGAAGCACTTTTATGCCAAGTCATCCATATTGTTCATGCTCATGCGCATGACATATACTGGTGTTTGCTGATTCAGCATTCATGGATCTGCATTTGCATAGGCATTTGTCATTGCTTTTTGGGTTTGTCAATGAGAACAATCTAAGATCACCCTTCGATTCTAATATCCTCAATAAAAGTTGCTGAAGAAATCCATGATGTAACCGACCACATTTTGTATGTGATCTAAGGAATCATGATTTACCCTTAAGATGTCATTTAATGTGTTCGATTCACCCCTTAAATACATATTTCCAGTTTGTAATGCAAATTTTGCTGTTGCCTTTTTTTAATTATTTCTATACACAAATTTTTGTCGCCACTTCCATAAAGTGTCTGATTATTGGGAACTACTGCTATTCGCAGGCATGGCTTACAACCATCTCCTTGGCCCTCAGTAAGGTTAGCCCACATATTCTGAGTTTCTGGCACTGCATTTACTTTTATTTCCTTGTATGCCTGTTACCTTATCTTTGTCATCCTTCAATTACTGCCCTACAGGCTTTTGATCTGCTTGAAATGCTGAATAAAGAGGAAGAAATGCTATCTGCTATTAAGGAAAGGAAACTTCAGGTATAATTGAACTTAGGTTGATTGGCATTCTTCTTGGGGCCTGTTTGTAATTGTGTTGTGTTAGCCCCTGTTCTGTAGTTACAATTTGAATGTATGTGTTTAATCCGCGTTTTCAGCTTGAAATAGCATTTACTGCAACACTGTTCTTTTCCAACTCTGAACTTTCTGGCTTTTATAGTGCCACTTTAGGACAGACCTCTAGTATTGTTGTCTCTCTTATATTTTTGCATCATGGCCTACTATTTATGCAGGATGGGGAGAAAGAATTTTCTCAGATATTACTTGATGAACGCACCAAAAAGGCAGACACTTGGCATCGTGATGCTGCTGCTCGAGCTCACTACACAAAACCTGCAGCACCTATTACCTGTGCTACCTTCGCTCAAGATGTCATAGAGGGAAGGGCCACGGTTTCACAGGCGCATGAACATAAACACCAACCGTTAATTTTTGGACCAGCAAGTCTCGTTGGTAGGAATCCAACAACCGAACGAGAAAAAATAGCAGCACAGGTTTTTCAGCCTCATTATAGGTGCTTCCTTTTAACCAATAACTAAGATGCCCGATGATCTTAAGATAAAGACATAGGCTTCGAGGAACTTAATCATAACATCTTCATTTCAAACACTAGATTACCAACCATGAGCATAGAGGAAGCTGGGCTAACAGAGATGAACATGATGAACGAATGGCAAGAGAGGAACATGAAACTCATGGAAGAAGAAAATTCTTCATGGTACAAGGATAGCCCAAAGTTAAGGCCAGGTGAAGACGAGGAAGAAGATGATGACGCTGCTCAAGACAAGGCAAGAGCATGGGATGACTGGAAAGATGATAACCCCCGTGGTGCTGGCAACAAGAAACTTACTCCTTGTGGTTAAGGAAGCAGCTGCCGTTGAGCTGGAGTATCCAAAACATAAACTGCTGCAGCATTTGAAGAAGCCATTCTGAATTAGACTGCCCTGTTAGTTGTATGCCAAACTTATCCATAAGTTTGAACCATTTTATTTCCAGTTTACATGTACTAAATCATACGTATATTTTGCTTTAAAAAAAGGGGGGCAGCCCGGTGCAATAAACTCCTGCTATGCGTGGGGTCGGGGGAAGGGCCGGACCACAAAGATCTATCGTACGCAGCCTTACCTGATATTTATACGTAGATTTTGCTTATACGTACTAAATTAGAAGGCTGATATATTGTACAGTGGTTCTAAATTCTAATGGAAAGGTTTTGATATCAGTATCTCCAGAGAGGAGAGAATGATGAACTAACTGTAGGTGCGAGAATATTACACTTCTAAAACACAAACTTTCCCTTTGCAACCTGGTGAAAGAAGACATTTAAATTGTACTGGTGCTCTGTTAGGCTGGTCAGGCGAAGTGAAAGGTCAAATCCTGTATATGAACTGTGCATATCCCATTTTTGCACGGTAGTATTATGAAATTCCAGGAGAAGCAAGACAATACATAGGTGTTGTCAAGTCCATGACCAAAGCATCTGTTATTTCTTGTTTGTTTGAGAGATTCAGCTATTGTAGCTACAAGGAACCCACAAACGATTAACGACAAAATATGAGCAATATGCAAATGGAACATGGAAATGCTCATAGAGTATGTACAAAATACTCCTGCGCTGGAGTAGAAAAAGAGGGGAACTTCTTAACTTGGAGAAGGATAGGTGTGACAACCTTAATGCCAAATGCGTGGTCTTAAGGATTTAATATGACTTATGGTCTCTATGTTCTAGCCCATTCTTGGTATGAAAACTAGCCCCTTCACTTATATTCCCAGAGTTAATTCCATTTGATGCTGAAAGTAGATCAAAAACCTTTTCCTTGATTTAAACGTGTTGATCTATTGTCACTTCACTACACAGTAATCGTATTAACATAGTTCATGTATTTAATTAGTTGGTTGTTAGAGAATAGACAGCCATGATCCAACAGGATCGAATCAAACTCTTAATGTGTGCCATGGAGTTAACAAGCCACGCATGGTACTTGGTCAAAGACACAAATACATTCGTGGCAGTATATAATTGTAATTCGGCAAATTAGAAAACAAGAAGCAAAAGAAAGATTACTTAAGCATGGATCAAGAACATGCGCCATCTGATAAAACTTCAGTTACTAATCAGACTACTCAATGTACTATTTTTGAAAATTAGTTCTCAAATATTCATGAATTTCTGTGTCATCTGAACCTAATATATCACTCCCTTTGCAATGAGTCACTTCAAGTTGAGCCTTAAACTCAAGCCAACGTCTCTCTAATCTCCAAAGATCAGCTATCTGACACTTCTCCCCTAAGTTCACCCAAGAAATTAGTCTGGATACCTCTTTTTTGTTCGCCTTGGGACTCAAACCTTTCACTGCAATCCTTGCATCACGAAATGCTGGGAAGCACTTCTGTTTTGCAAATTCATGGCATTTCCCCTTTGCTGCTTCTAGGCAAGCCTCCATTTCGTGTTCTTCGCATCTCGCCCTCTCTGCAAAGTCCTGAGTGGAAGCAGTACCAGTGATCGATTTCCACCAAGGGGTTTTACATTTGTCTGAGGCTGCAATTGAGCAACCAATCCTAGCTCCGGATTCACATTGTTGAGTGACTTGAGATTCACAACCCTTGTATGCAGAGGCCCAGGAGAAAGGGTCTTTAAATGCGAGGATGAATCTGCCAGCTGTTACTTCTGGTGAACCAGCCCTGATGGGACCTCGAAGTAGAGGGACTGGTTGGTCAAACGGAATCAGAGTCTTTGATGCTGAGTATTCCTCGAGGTCGGTTGATGGCACCTCTGAGGGCAGTCGTTCTGGTGCTTTCATAGAGGAATTCTTTTATTGTACTCCACGTTGGGTCCTGAAGAGAAGAAACTAACACCAAGATTATCATGATGCCAAAGATAACCACCTAAGGTTGTATTTATATCATCGCCAATAAATACATCTGCAACATGGACATTTGGATAGTATCATGCAAGATGACATGAACTGCTGGGAATTGAATAAACTGATAATTGTATGCAAAAGCTTTAAGTCTAATGGCTTGTGCTAAGATGAAAATGCTTTGACATGGAAAGCTGATAGAATTAGGTTGTTGGTTTATTGAGAGCATTGTTCATACATGACCATGTACTATATGTCAGCTACTAAATGTTAATCAAGTTCGGCCACCCTACCTTGTCTCTTATATTGTTTCAGTTGCTCTCTGTTTCAACATATCTGATTCTGTCCATCCCATGCAAATGTCAAGTATTGCTTCCTTCCAACCTTTGGCACTTAATTACGAAGCAATATCTGCCTGACACTGTCAATTCAAGGAATTAAATAATGTATTGATAGAACATATCGAGATACTTATAAAACTGGTCTGGAGGCAACAATGAGGTGAGAATTCGGAAGCTGAGGTTTATTATATTTCTCTCATTCAAATCTTGGAACGATGTTCCATCAAATTAGTAGGAATATGCCAACACTTGAACTGAAGCTGCCCAATGCTTTAAAGTACCCTGTTGAATCGTACATCTTCTACTCCTTGAGCTTAACAATATGGCTGAAAAGATTCACCAGCTATAGAGGATCAAATTACAGAATTGCTACAAGTAAACCATTAAGGCCATGGGTAGTTTCGCAAATCTAGCTGTCCATAATATGTAATATGATTCATTACTCCATTCAAAAGTCCCTTGATAAGTTGATATTACTCTGTTGAAAACCACCCCGTTAGATGCAAAACAGTATCTGCACTTAGTAGCAACGCATATTCTAATCTCCCATGAATTTTAACAGCAACTTGTACTATGGAACAAGAAAGTTTATATCCCACTTCCACGCGTTGACTTCTCTAGACTTGTCATTCTCACTCACTTACGCGTTGACTTCTCTAGTTTATAAAGGCTGAGGCATGTTCAAGAAGCCACCTTGCTTCATCCCGCAGCCATCACAGAGTGCTTTAAATTAAAGAATATAAAGTTATCTATCCACCATGGTTGATAATCAACTCCAAAAGTAATGTACCAGCATTACTTAATAGCAGAAGTTATATATCTAGCGTGGTGGTTAGTGATCAATTCCCTAAAAGAAGCTAAATAATTTGATGATACTTACAGAATGAAAGCAAAATCATTCAAGTATACTATTTTCTTAATGTATTTGTCAACAATAATCAATCAACCAATCCTCAATCCTAAAAAACTATAGAGGGGTCAACCATGCAAATCCTTATATCTAGTGGCTATTCTGTTTCACTTGGACCTATTCGTCCTTTGAGGAAACAAGGGGTTATCTAACACTAGAGGTTCCATTTATTGACATACAATTCTTTTTGGCCAGAGTAAAGACACTCCTAGCAAAAACCGTACCCAATGTAAGTAGATTTCTCAATACTAATATGCGAAGAAAATTACACTTCAATTCCTCTAATATGGGACACAAACAGATTCGACTTACAACTTCATATACACATCCAGATGAAAACCCATGTTAGACTCTTACCGCCACCACTGCATGCCTCGTGAAAGGTCTTTTCTGTAATTAGCACTTAGATCTCAAGAAAAAATAGTAATCGAGGTACAACATCACAAATTTGAGCTGTTATCACATATGGAGCAAATAAAGAACATATATTAACTTGTAAAAGTCACAAAGAAAAAGGATATATCTAAGATTTTAAGTCGGTGGTTGCATTCCTTCTGATAGTGAGTTCAAACTTAATATATAAATACATAATTAGGAGATAATTAACTATGTATAAACTTCGTGTTTTAACAATAAAAGTTGAAGAAGGGATAAAAGGGAATCTGTGTTTAATTAGAGAGGAACTATCTTGATGAGAATGAAAAAGAGAACATACAAATTGGTTAAGCTGCAGATAGAAAGCTTGAGGAGAGCTAGCAGCAAATTCGAAGCACCAATTACACTTTATTGTGATAATAGTGGTGCGGTTGCAAATTCGAAGGAGCCACGAAGACATAAAAGGGCAAAGCACATTGAGCGTAAATATCATTTAATTCGTGATATAGTGCAGAGAGGGGATGTAGTGGTCACCAAGATTGCGTCAGAGGACAACTTGGCGGATCCGTTTACTAAGAGCTTACCACAGAAGACTTTTGATAAGCATGTAGAAGGAATGGGTGTCAAAATTGTAGACACATGGTTATAAGTCTAAGTGGGAGATTGTTAGGATATACTATAAGCCATGCGTATTGTCATAGTATTCTTTATGGAACAATTATTTATTTACTTGTTTAAATTTAATAAAGTTTCTTTTTAAATAGATCATGTGTTGGTTTGTGTGTCCATTGCTTACATAGTAGATGATTTAGTGTGTAGAGTCTAGCCTCTACACGGAAGATTAAATCATCGATTTTTGTTAGTCATAAAGTTAATGTTCACAATCTAATTATGGAATTGGACAAACCATCGGAATGGTTGTAGCACAAGATTAAATGTAATTTATCTTGATTATGGGAATGGTCTAATTCCAACTTCTTGTGCTAGTACATTTTATATGTATTGAACGGATCAAGTAGAGATAAGTATTTTATACTGACTTTATAAAATAATTTCTCTAGTCCATTTAATGTACTTATACTCTTAATCTTGATATAATTATTATTAGTTGTGTATGTCACTTGTTATTTTGATTTATTAAAAGGCGAGATTCTTTCGTGAGTAAGTAAGCCTGGTAAATTGGATAATAATGATATACATTGGCGAAGTAATAATTAGTTGAGAGAATCCATGTCTCGGTTTTGAGATTGATTTATGAAAGCTTATAAGTTTTCATGTGTAAACCCGCCCGGTGGATTTTGTATCCGACACATGAAATAAGTTAAGTGTAAGTCTAAAGGAAGTGATCAATAAATTAAATAGTCAGTAATTTAATTTGATTGATTAGTATCTGAATCTTAACATGGGGAGTTAAATAAGGTTTTATGGAAGAATTTCGAAATTGAACTAAGGAGTACAATTACGAATTTTTAGTGGATAATTCGTAATTTATTATGATGGAAATTAATTTCATAATTTCGAAATTAATATCATAATAGGAAGCCTTGTTAATTAAATTTTGTGATCCCTACTGTGCCTAAATAATAGGAAATAAAGGAAACATTTCCTTAGTGGAAGAAGAAAACCTAACAGGTTATGGAAAAGGTTTTTTGACCTAAAAAACGCAGCTATATATACATCATATATGGCTGGACGTTTTTGATACAAACAAAAAAAATAACCCACGGTTTCTGCTGGAATTTTGCCCACCCAAAATTCATTGTTTCCGGATATTGTTTGGGTAACACAGTAGAAGAATGTGGAGGACTGCTGAGGCGTTGCAACTCTGGAACTGGAGAACGATATAGATTTGTTGTGTTCACGCTTCAACATGTAATTCGAGTAATCTTTATATGTGCTAATAGTTTAGATTACACGTGAATATGATGTTGTATTTGCTTCCGCTGTGAAATATATTCCAACAACATCAACACATTGTCCAAACTGGTGATTGCCATTTTTGCCCTTTTTCTAAAATAAAATAAAATAAAAATTTTATTAAGCACAATATAAACACATACATACTTTGATCTCAACTCAGGATAACACGGTGACAGCTATAATGCTCAAATGAAAACGAGTACAGAATGTTAATAATATTATCACCTTAATTTATAAACACCACGCATTCTAGTTTGTTATTCTGCAGAAAACTATATAGGCCGTTGCAACCTTTGCCTTGTTGCTTGAGGCCAATGGATTCAATCTTCCATTAAAGACCAACTTTACTTTAATCACATCTTTTTAAATAACAGCTGAAGAACTAAAATAATTTAGTCATTTTACAGCAGATTTGATTAACAGTGATCCGATCTATCAGTGTCAGCCTTCAAAACAAGAACGTATAATACAATTTATATTAAAACAGTGATTACACTGGATCTGGCAAGAAAACGTACCTAAACGGCAAAAATCGAAATAGACCAGCCAAACAAAAGAGAAAAGCAGCTAAACTTACAGGAATCGAATTCGTGAAGGAAGCAGCAGCCGAAACAGAGCAATCCTCAACCCCGGCTTAACCGTGAGAGTGCTTCGAATAGCAGAAATTTGTGTAAAATCCTTTTAATCTATTTTCGAAGCTTTTGTTTCACTTTTTTTTGTAAATCTGTTGAAGTTCGAATTTATTTTCTAATTCTTCTTTGTACTCGTTTGTTCTTCAAATGTGCGTGTCATCTGTTTAGCGGGACGCTAAACTCTCCTCGACCGGACCCAGATTTGGGCCGTTTCTGGTGATGTAGCGGCAGCGAATGGAAGGAGATGGAGAGGTGAAAGAGGCTGGCTGTTGCGGCGGATTTGAGAAGATGACTGGTAGGGTGGAAGTGACGGCTTTTTGGGGTATTGAAGATGGGAGAGTGAGGAAGAAAAGAGGGGGAAGGGAAAATGGTGCTGGCTTCAGGGGGAAGGGATCTGATTTTGGTCTCTAATCTCTGTATTGGGGACGAGAAGTGAGGAAGAAGCAGGGGAGGGGGAAACGGCGCAGCTGGGATAGGGGTATGGATGATGGGAAACGGGTCGGGTAAGCGGGTCGTGTGTTCTAAATCGGGTTTGGGCCAAAAAAAGAGCGGATTTTGGTATTGGGCTGCCGAAAATGCTTGGCCCAAATAGCCGCCTTTCCTTTCTCTCTTCACCAAATAATCAAGCTTAAATTGTAGCTATTTTAACTCCATATTCGCAAATTAATCCTATTTTGCTAAAATTAAGCTAATTACCGTTATTTTCTATTAATTAACTAATTAATTAACTAAAAATGCATGTGAAACTGCTGAGGCATTATTTGTTGTAATTTCAATGTATTAAGTCTACAATTTGATAAGTAATTAATTCCTAAAAATGCAAATTAAACCTAAGATGGCGTGAAATGAAAATGTGACGATTTTTTATGACTATTCTATAATTAAAAATCTTAACAATGCATGACATGCAACTAAATAAAGAAAAATTCCTAAAATTCATTAAAATTTATTTTTTTGATTATTTTTAGGAGTAATTTCCAAGCGGCGCAAAAACTGGGTGTTCGCAGTGACAGTGTCCGAACCATCTCAGCCTCGATTCTCGCATCTTGTCCTCCACGGAGGCTACTCCCACTCTGTCCCGGATAGCTTAATTCTTAATCTTATATCTCCTGGTACACCCACACATACATCTCAACATCCTCATCTCTACTACTTTCATCTTCTACACGTGGGAATTTTTGACTAGCCAACACTCAGCCCCATACAACATAGCTGGTCAAACCACCACTCTATAAAACTTACCCTTAAGTCTTGGCGGCACATTCTTATCACATAAAACACCAAAAATGAGTCTCCACTTCATTCATCCCGCTCCGGTGCGATGTGCGACATCTTCGTCAATCTCCCCGTTACCTTGGATAATAAACCCAAGATACTTAAAACTCGCTCTCTTGGGGATAACTTGAGCATCAAGCTTTACCTCTACGTCTGTTTCATGGGTTCCGTCACTGGATTTGACTCCAAGTATTGTGTTTTGGTTTTACTCAATTTGAAACCTTTAGACTCCAAGGTTTGTCTCCAAACCCCCAACCTCGCGTTAACTCCACTTCGCGTCTCGTCAATCAACACTATATCATCGGCAAATAGCATGCACCAAGGTACCTCTCATTGGTTGTGTCGCGACAGTACGTCCATCGCCAAGGCAAATAAAAACGAGCTAAGAGTCGATCCCTGGTGTAACCTTATCACTACGAGGAAGTACTCTGAGTCACCACCCACAATCGTCACCCGAGCCTTAGTATCATCATACATATCCTTAATCACCCTAATATACGCTACCGGAATGCCGCGAACCTCCAAACACCTCCACATGACGTCCCTCATACATTTTTTTAAGGTCAATAAACACCATATGCAAGTCCTTCTTCCTCTCACCATATTCACAATTCGGCAGTTGTTCATGGAGCTGTTTTATGTTATAAATAAGGCTATTTTTGTTCAAGCTTGAATTTTCATACTAATAAGTGGCAGCTTTGCTAAGACAGTTTAAAATATGACTAAACTCTAATAGTCGATCTAAAAAGTGACTATTTACCAAGATCGCCTCTAGATTCCTTTTCATTCCTTTAGACAACATTAAAGACCACTTCTGGCCTACACGATGCTACCAAGGGCGGAGCTAGGCCGACTACAGATTCGACGGAACGCCTTAGCTTTTGTAAATATGTATTAAGAAATCTATTAAGTGAGTATAAACAATAAATTAGAGCCCTTTTATTAACCCTTGAAGTCATCGTTCTGAATTTCATAACCTATAAAATTACAATATTAGTTTTGCCTCTAGCTATGCTTTAAACAAACAAGGGACCGTTTGATTTGAATACGACTTATGTCGGGATAAGTTATGCTGAGATAAGTTATGCTCGGATTAGTTATCCTGATATTATTTTTTATCTACTGTTTGGCATGTTATATTAAAAGTGATAATTGTGATGACCCAAAAAGTCATCTCTTATTTTATAAGTCAAAACTGTGTTCCGAGGCCTTGAAAACATCCTTTTATCTCACCTTATTTTGCGTGCACATCCCGAGCGTATATCCGAAGGTGCTTATGTGAAAAAACTTGAGAAAAATGCTAATTTTGCCTTTAAAATTTAATTTTAAGTTGACTTCGGTCAACATTTTCGGTAAATTGACTCGGACCCGTGATTTGACGGTCCCAAAGGGTCCGTAGGAAAATATGGGGCTTGAGCGTGTGCCCGGAATTGAATTCCGAGGTCCCAAGCCCGAGAAATGGTTTTTTTAAAGAAATTATTTTACTGAAATTATAAGAGTCTTTGGAAATTTGATATATTTGAAATTGATGGTATCGGGCCCATATTTTGGTTCCGAAGCCTGGTACATGTTTAACATAGTATTTGAGTGATGCCTGTAAATTTTGGTAAGAAACGAAGGTCATTTGACGTGATTCGGACCCGTAGTTGTGAAATTTGAAACTTTGAAAGTTTTGAGATTTTTTTTTTGAATTCTATGCTAAATTCGTTGTTTAAGATGTTATTTTGGAAATTTGATCACACGAGTAAGTCCGTACGATATTTTTAAGGTTGTGTGCATGTTTGGTTTTGAGCCCCGAAGGCTCGGGTGAGTTTCGGGTAGGTTTCGGGGTGTTTGAACTTAGGAAATCACAGGTGGTGCACCAGTTCTAGTGTGCCCGCACTTGCAACCCTAGGGCCGCAGGTACGAGTTCGCAGGTGCACACCTTCAGCCGCATGTGCGGTCCAGCCCAACCTGTCTTCTTTCCGCATATGCGATAATTTTTTCGTAGGAGCGGATATTCCTCCGCAAGTGCGGCCCTTAGTGGCCTTGCCCATTTCCGCAGGTGCGACCATTTTTCCGCACCTGCGTAAGCGCAGATGCGACCCAAGCACCGCAGATTCAAAGTTCGGGCAGTGAGTGTTTTTAAATTAGAACTTTAGTCGTTTCTTCTTCAACTTTCCACAAAAATAAAAGACCAAGGGCAATTTTCTCAAGAGATTTTCTTCTCAAATCATAGGTAAGTGTCCGCTAGCTAATTTCCTTCAACTTTCTAATGTTTTCATCAATTATCATCAAGAATGTTAGGGTTTTAAGGGTAGGAAATTGGGATTTGGGTAGAGTTAGGGTTTTTTGAATAATTAGAATTTAGACCTCGTTTTGAGGTCGGATTCCGAAACTAATTACATATTCGGGCTCGTGGGCGAATGGATGATCGGGTTTTGGTCCGAACCTCGTGTTTTGACCAAGCGGGCCTGGGGTCAATTTTTGACTTTTTAGGAAGCTTGATAAAAAATTCATAATTAAGCATTGGGGGTTGAATTATTTAGCATCTATTGATACTATTAAGCTAATTATGTCTAGATACGATTGAATTGGAGGCACTTTATAAGGGGAAAGCAGTAATTGAGGCTTGAGTTGGTCGTGGGATTCGAGGTAAGTGTTTGGCTTAACCTTAGCTTGAGGTAATAGGCGTCGTGTCATATTTGCTATGTGTCAATATCACGTTCAACGTATAGGTAAGGTGACGAGTACCTATATGTTGGTGTCAAGCATGCCCATGAGTCGAATATTGTTATTTGTGTGGTTCTTTTGTTAAGTAATACTTGAGTTTCACTTTATAACTATCCATGCTGGTGGAAATTCCTTGATATTGAACAATGTTGGGTATTGGTTTTAGTTGAATTTTTGTATGTGAAGTTACGTACTAAGTGAGATTGGTTATAGTTGTTTCACTTACTGGAACGGTGTTGATTCCACTGTTGTCTCCCTTACCTGGACGTTATTGTTTTATTTTTGTTTACTCAGTTAAGTTCCTTGTTTGGTTGTTTTCATTTGATGTGTTTGGTTGAGGAAGAGTGTAAAAGAACGAAATGTGATGTCGTGCGTGAGATTGTGAGTGAATGTTAATGCACGAAGGGTGATGTCGTGCCGATATTGTGATTGTAAAAGCACAAAGGGTGATGTCGTGCCATAACATGAGTGATAATGCACGAAGGATAATGTCGTGCCATGATTACGTGAGGTAAAAGTACGAAGGGTGATGTCGTGCTGAATATATTGATTCTGATGGCGAGGACGAGAGTAAAAACACGAAGGGTGATGTCGTGCACTTGCTTTTGTGTTACTATTACTGTTGCTTAAATTGATATCTAATTTGTGCTTTATCTCGTTATTTCCATTATTTGATATTTCCTCCCCTCAGCATGTTCCCCCTTTCCTTTATGCTTAGCTGCTTATTCTCGTTGTTATTATTTTCTCAGTGTACTGTTAAACTGCACAGGTTGATTTGGTTGTCGTGTCCTAGCCTCGTCACTACTTCGCCGAGGTTAGACTCGACACTTATTTAGTACATAGGGTCGGATGTACTGATGCTACACTCTGCACTTTTGTGCAGATCCTGGTACTGGACTCTTCGGACTGTAGATCAGGGTTGTTGCCTTCAATCCAACGGAGACTCCAAGGTAGTTCTGCAGACGTCTGCATGCCTTGGCGTCCCCTCCTATTTTATTTCTCTTATGTTCTTATTTACTTCTACATATGTGTATTTATATTTTGTTCAGAAACCTATTTGTAGTATTCATAGACAGTCCGTGAGATTGTGACACTTGTTCTGGAAGTACCTTGGGTTCTGGATTTCGTATTAGTATTATATCAAACTGTTGAATCATGTTATCTCGTATTTTATATTCTGTGATTTTATTATAAAGTCTGGTAAAACTGTTAAAGATAAAGAAATAAGGTAGTTAATCAGAAATGTTGGCTTGCCTAGCAGGTTCAATGTCAGGCGCCATCCCGACGGTGGGAAATTCGGGTCGTGACAATAATTGCATAATTTCTAAGAAGAATGTATAAGTTATCCCGACACTAATTACCCCATCCTCTACAAGGTATAAGTTATTCCGGTACTAATTTTAATCCCGGGATAACTTATACCGAATTTACTAACCAAATAAAATATTAAGATGATATAAATTTTTATACCAGCACTATACATTCTTATACTTCATACGTAACGCCCCTAAATGGTTCCCAACTTATCTCGCTAAGTCTTCGAATAGCATAATGTTCCCAACGAAAGGCTATTTCAAGTTCACCACTTCTTTGTCTTTTCTTTCTCCTTCATTATTGATGACCCTGCATCCCAAATTCTTCTCATTGTGTTTGTTTTACTTTATTGGTTTGTGCTTCATTTAAGTATCGAATTTGAGCTAGAAAATTGAATCTCGATTGATAAGTGGCCATATGAAAATTAAAGTTTTGCTGCACTTAAGAGTTGAAACTTCATTTAAGGAGTTTTGGAGCTTGAATTTCAGATCAGATCTTGAAAATCTCACTTTAAAATGACGTAACGAAATTGAAAATTATTAAAAAAAATTATAGTAACTTGAATCTCGATTTACAATTATCCGCTTTGAGTAACTAATAACTTTTGAATAAAAATTAAGAATCCGTTTGGGCATAAGAATTTTTCATTTTTTTCGATTTTTTTAAATTTTTTTTTTAAAATCAGTGTTTGGCTATTAAATTTGCAATTTTCACTTAAAGATAAATTTTGGGTTTTTTCGAAAATTTAAAAAACTTAAAAAAAATTATTTTTCAAAATTTTCATTCATATCACTCACAAAACTTCAAAAACAACTCAAAATTACACTCATGTCCAAACACAACTCTAATTTTCAAATACTACTTTCTTGAAATTTTTTTTCACCTTTTTTTTTGGAATTTTACAATTCTTATGTCCAAACGCCCACTAAATCTTCCCTAATTTTGTACGACATATAAATCAAGTAGCTTGATAATTTCAATATTCCAGTACACTAATGATTTCAAATCGATGAATTGTTTTTGTTTATTTCTGCTCAATATCATAAATCATAGGTATATCAATATTTCATTCCTGATTTGTTTACTGGAATTGATTCCAATTAGATCAATAAAATTTATTCGTCTATCAAATAATTTAGTACGACATAAGCAAAATGATGTTAGTATGTCAAAATTAAAAAAAAGAACTTCATACACGATGTTTGTATTAAGCCATATTATTCAATACTCTTAAGTGACAAATTAAAATGGAAATACATATTATTTTACCATAGGAATAAAAAAAAACTATAACTCACTCTATAATCAAGTAATTTAAATCCGTTTCCGCACGAGTAACACAACAATTGAGAACCATGAAAAATTACTGTAATTATATGATAAAAGTTCAAATTCGCAATATGTCTCGATCTAAATTTGATTATGGAACATTTCACACGATGTCATCCACTACTGGTTGTAGGAATACTACTATGGTTAGATGTAGAGAATAGTTGTTCACTCGTATACATAACTTAAAATTTTCTATACATCACAAGGGCTTCCTCCTCTAAATTAGCATATTTTTGAAAGACAGAATAGTCTAGTAGACCCTTTTACTCGTTTCACTTTGTCATTGCAGTCCTTATATTCCATGGAGTTTCATCTGGACACTTCCACTTGATCAAAATTCATATTTTAAACCCTTCCGGCAATGCGTATTCCTCACTCGGTCCGAAATACATGACACATCATATCCACATCAGATAATGAATACCACGTCAGGAAAAAAAAAAGGCAAAAAGGCCCCCTTCCTGTTTTTGCTATATGCTTTCCTCCTAAGCAAATATGTCCGGTACCTTTCAAAGCCACACTTCATCTTCACAGTTGAAATTTCAGGGGATTGTTTATTTGTTAAAAACAATAAAAAAATATGTCTTCTTCTCCCTTTTCACCAGCTAAAATTCTAATTTTTTTCAATTTATGTAACCAATACATAAAAAAGAATATCCTTATAGATATTTTGAACATAAATTTGAAAAAAGTAATTGAATCAAAGTGAAAATACTGGAGAAGAAGACTTAAAATTTTGTGCCGATAATTTGCTTTTAAGTGGATGTTTCTCTCCTTTGTCCCTTTGATTGGTGACCACTGTTGATTCCCATCGAATGCTTATTGATTCAGTGAAATTTTGGGGTACGAAAATAGATGCTTTCTACTTGGAGTTTGTTTTAGTCGACGAGAAATAGATGAAAGATGAGAGAAGTAAGAACAATGAAGAGGAGTTGGAGGGGATGTGTCGTCGGTGATCCTTTCTGATCTACTCCACGGGTTGTGTAGCAGCTACCTCAGGCAGTGAAAGTTCTTTTGTCGTTTTTGAGTCAATGGATAGAGGAGAGCAAGTAAAAAATTGCTGGTGTGGTGTTACATTTGGCAAGGTGAGCTTTTCCAGTGAGATTTTCGACGAGGGATTTTGGGTTGGAGACATCAATGAGATAGAAGGGGAACGATGTGCAAATATTTCTATTTTTTTCCTTTTTTTTTTCATTCTTATTTTGGTCTCCTTTTCAATCTAAATCTATGAATTCACGCTTATTATACGCGTGCATTGCACGCATTTTGTCCAGCTCAGCCGTCAAGTTGCCACATATGTTCAGTCAACGGTAAGAGGAGTTTAAAATATGAATTTTGATCAAGTGAAAGTGTCGAGATGAAACTCCATGGAATATTGAAACCGTGATGACAAAGTGGAACAAGTAAAAGGGTCTACTAAACTATTCTGTCATTTTCTAAATTAACAATGAATAAGGTATTTTCTAAAGATTTCATCTCCTTTTATGGAAACATTTCGAAATGTATTGCTTATTTCAATTCAATAAAAATAAAATATATGAACATAATTATTCACCATGTTAATACATAATTAATATTTTCTAGATAAGGAGTACCTCTTCTAAATTAGCAAAATTAACAATGAGTAATGTACCTTTTTTCATAATTTCCTCTCTTCTTATGGAGACATTTTAAAGTGTAATGTCTATTTCAATTTGTAATAAATATAAAATATATAACCACAAAAAGAATTACTTACTAAATAATTTTTTTATCCCAAACGTTCAATTCCGGAACTCAGGCCATATTTCAAATTCACTTTCGAAAAAGCCCAATAATTCCGCCAGTCCCGCCTTTTTTTTCCTCTTCCCACTACTTTTCAAAATTTACCCAAAGTCCCAAAAAAAGCTTAAAAGCGAAAAACAACTCTCAGTCCTTCCTCACTCTCTCCATCCTCCGCCACTGTACCCACGGCGCCGCCGCTGTGACCTAACCTACTCCTCCCCTTCGCATATCTTTTCATTTACCTATGCCGAGCAAACGTAAAGCCACTTCTCCGGCGTCAAAGCTGGAATCTTCATCGGCGAGCAGGAAATCGAAGAGACTCGCAACAAAGCCAGATCCAGTAGTAGCTCCACCAGCTGATAGTGATTTTGAAGAGTCAGAGCCTGTTTTGTCAACAAAGAAGAAATCTACGAGACGGACAGCTGAAAAAGAAGCAGTAGATTCTCAATCGAAGAGACGAGCTGTTGAAAATTCAGGTTCTTTTGTAGCTGAAAAGACAGAGCCAGATCCAGACCCAGAGGTTGAGGATTGTGCAGTGGAGAGTGATTTTGTGGAAGAGGTGGATGAGACGGAGCACGGGACTTTGAAGAAGAGCTTAGCGGTTTCGCCTTCGAAAAGGAAGCCAAAGAGAGGTGAGAAAGTAAAGGATGAAGAGTGTGTACTTTCCGGTGAACCTGTTCCAGATGCAGAAGCTCGTCAAAGGTGGCCTCATCGCTATGTAAGAAACGTTTTTAAAAAAAAAGTTTTTAATCAGTTTTTACTTTGAAATATACTCTTTTAGCTGCTAAACTGTTGAATATCTTTGAATTCAGAAAGTTGCATGTTATGTCAACTTTTTGTCGCCAAGGATACTATTTAGATGCTCAAATAGACAAGGATAATGGAAAAAGCTAAGCTATTGATGCAATTGCTTGAATTTTCTGCTCTCTATTACGGGCTTGTAAATTTTTGAAAACCTGAATTCCTTCAGGTTAACATGAGCTCTTTCTTGCAGGGCTTACTCTTGCTTATTTGGGTACTGTAGCATAAGAATTCCTCCATCTATTTCAATTTATGTTATCCTTTTCGCTTATGAAGAGTCAATTTGATAATTTTAAAGCTAAATTGGATTACATTAACTAAATATTTTAAAGTGAATGTAGATATTCTAAAACAATCTAAAAGCATTATAAGTTGCATTTCTTTTCACCAAATACGATGAAAAATACATTTTTAAATGATGGTCAAAGCTGATAAAGTTTGAATCTCGAAAAATGAGAAGTGTCACATAAATTAAAATAGTAAGATTATTCAGTTCGAATAGTTTTGTATCATATTTATGTAATTGTGGTTCTTAAAATTGATTGGGATTTTGGTACTTCAAAATGCTTGTATTTGGATGACACCTTTGAAGTTTATGAAGAAATACAATTATCTTGTTCATTTTTTGTCCTATTTAATATAGATACATATCTATCTTATATTTTGGCCCTTTATATATTGTTGTTGTTATTGTTGTTATTCTTATTAGTACTTTATTTGTTTCAATTTATGTGGCAAAGTTTGACTTGACATATATAGCCTATTGGCCAATTTTTTTGGGCCTAAGGTGATTTCTTTTGGCCAAAAAAGAGGTGTTTGACTTATCTTTTGGAAGGAAAAAATGCTTTTGGAGTAGAATTAGAAGTAGTTTTTGAGAATAGAAAAAAATAGCTTCTCTTCAAAATCATTTTTATGAGAAGCACTTTTGAAAATAATACAGTTGTAACTAGTTTTCAAAAGCTTGGCTAAACAATAATTACTGTTCTAAAGTGCTTTTCAAATTAATTAGTTAAACACAAACTGCTTCTCACCTAAACTACTTTAAAAAAAAGTAGTTTTGAAAAAATCACTTCTCCAAGTAAGCTTATTTTAGAAGCTTGGCCAAACATGCTAATAGTTTAAGAAAAAAAGATATTTGAAATTTATGGTCTTAAATGCTTAAAAGTTAAAACCTTTGTGGGGTCATTATATTTGTATAACTATAAAAGCTTTTCATCAAGAGTTAAAATGTATAAAATAACAAGTAGATAAAGTTAAATTCTTTCCAAATATATTATTTTTTTAATTGGTGTGATGTTGCTATCATCGTTATCAAAGGCACGCTTAAAGCGCGCCGAGGCTCAAAAGAGAAGTGCTTCACCTCGCTTAGGGGGCACTTTAAAGCTCTAAGGCATACTTTTCTTTGCCAACGAGTGTAATTCTTACAAGGTCACACTAAATAGTTGATATTCATTTTATTATGAATTTTCTTCAATTTTCTTGGCCCATACCCACAGTTTATTTATGTTTGGTGCTTAAAGCCCCAACATACCTTAGAGATCTTTTTTGCGCTTTTTGCCTTTAATAACACTGGCTGGTATTTGATTAAGTTTAAATGGAGAATCATTGTATGTGAGCTTCATATAGCCTACCCAACAAATTATTGTAGTATAATATTAGTCTGTTTTAAGAGGCTAGTTAATAGTTGTCCGTTTTAATCTGATAGTTTGAATGAAAATGTTGAAATCATTGTTTACAAAAAAAGTATGTGAGAGAACATCAACATCTTAGTTTTAAAAGTATTGAGTTCTGGAAAGCTGCAAAAGTTGTATGGAGGGATAATTCAAACATCATAGGACATTTCAAAATTGTAGATATGTCACAAATTGAGTTTTTGATCAGTGATACCTCTCTTTTGTTACTACTTATTTACTATTTAGTTAAATAATTAGATAGAATGTGTATGCTTTTATATCTCAAACCAGAAACAGTACATGAAAAGTGGACCTAATACTGTTAAAAATACTCACACTGTTGTTTGACTGGGTTCAGAGTAAGAGTGAAATACTTTTGGCATGTACCTTAAACTTCTTGTGACATGCCTATGGGTATGCGTAAATGATACATTTGATGATCTTTTTAAATATATAAAAGTGGCATTCTTTTGAAATAAATTGAAAAGATAAATATGTGTAAAATGAAATAAAGAGAGTAGTTCCAAAAACCATTTGGTGTTTATTTTTATTTTTACATGCTTAACTGTTTATTTATTTATTTTGAAAACAGAATAAGGGGAAAGCAAATGGTACTAAGAGCTTAAATGGGTAAGTTTTGCGCAACTGCCCATCACAATATTGTTATTGGCTCATAATAATTTTGTTTATTTTGATTGGTGTATGTGATATTGTTACTTTCATGTTACAGTCAAGATGATCCGGACCAGCAACTTCAAGCTAAGTGCCACTTTACTCAAGCGTCGGTTGATGGTCAGATTTATTATCTTGAGGATGATGCACATGTGAAGGTAAAAAATTGTAGTGAAAAGTAAACTTGGTCCATGTTATGTGAATCCTTCATTGTGTTGATTTACCCTTTTCTAAAGGGTTCGATAAGAATGTGGGTATTTTTTGTGGAGTCCTATTGATTTTTGTGACTATTTATCTGAAAGCTTAAACCTTTTGAGTACTTTCACATTTTATGTATTGATGTTTTCAACATGTCCTATCACGTATACACCTAATTTGAGATGATTTTGTGATTTTTTATAATGATTTATTGTGAGACTTGAACTTCCAACTCTTGAATAGTGTGACCACTTATTTTAAAGCTAAAATTGCCAAGGAGAACATACTTTTTCATTTACTCAGTTATGGTTTCAACAATAAATATTAGCAGAAAAGAACTTACCCTATAAGATACGTTCTCTTACACCAATTCCTAGGCCTTGGTTACTTGATCTCTCAGTTCGGAGTGTCGTACCTGTTCTTTTGATTACACTTTTCTATTGTCAGTTCTAGTAGTTTTAAAGTTATAACTATACTTTTCTTTTTTTCCTTTCTTTCTGTTTTTTGTTTAAAAAGCTTTTTTCCTAGGTCTGAGTGGAATCTAGCATATAGGTTCGCACAAGATGGTATACTTGTATGATTGTTGAAATGTATGAAAGCTTTAAATAGTAGAAAAACTTATATGTTAGGGATAATGGTATAAATTACCTTTATTGGTGTGGTTAAAAAAATATTAACAGTGTTAATACTATCGTTAATTTACATCTGCACATTTGTGCTGACTGTGTTACGTTGACACATCTGATCAATTCTATAGCCTATCTGTCTATTTTTTTTATTTGGAGGCTGAAATAATTTTCATCAGACAATTGAATTATGCCTAAACTATTTTTTGAAAAAAAAAAACAAGATATGCTTTTACTTAGCTAGTGCCTAGTACTCCTTCTTTATCAATATATGTGGCAGTGTTTGACTGGCACAAAATTTAATTTTTTTCCCGAAACTTGTGATCTTAAACAAGCTACAAACAATCACGTGACTGATTATAAAAATCTTAATGAGATGATTTACAATCACATCATTGGAAGAATTAAAATGGTATTAATACTCGAATGTTAAAAAAAGATTGTATAGATTACTTATCAGAAAAAAAAAAGAAAAAGAAAAGAAAGCAGAAAAGAAAGAATGCTTAGGTCTATACTTGGCACTGTTTGTCTGTGTTGCATTTGACCTCTCAATTTCTCCGTGGAACCTGCTTGTTTAAACAGTGAAATTATGGGCTTAAAGCTTTCTTTGTTTTTAGCCCGGTTGATTGCTAGTTTTAGTTTATTATGATACATATGGCCATATGCTAGATTCTTGTATTGACTTATTTATCAATATTTCTCTTGTAACTAGGCTGCTGATGGTGAGGAGGATTACATTTGTAAGATTGTTGAATTCTTTGAAGCTGTTGATGGCATGCAGTATTTTACAGCACAATGGTTTTACAGAGCTAAGGATACTGTAAGAAATGCCGACTTGATCATATGAAAAGTTTCCTTGTCCTCTTTGTGATGCTATATGGTCTGACATCATTTTTCCTGTTAGGTTATTAAAAGCCACGATCAGTTCATTGACAAGAAGCGTGTATTCCTTTCTGAAATCAAGGATGATAACCCAATCGATTGCCTTGTGATGAAACTCAAGATTGTTCCTGTGCCTTCAAATGTATGTCTGTAATTTTATTGGTGGATACTTTGTCTTGGCATTGAGTGGTTGAACTAAAGAATGCTGAATGCTCCTGCAGGCAACTTTACAATTCAAGGAAAATGCTAAATCAAATTGTGATTTTTACTGTGACATGATGTACCTGCTGCCCTACTCATCTTTCTTGAGCTTGCCACCTGGTATTTATTTGTTCTCTCTTTTACATAGCTGAATACAGCTCAGTTCCTTTCACATTAGTATTCAAGCGTAAACTTGCATAATGGAGAGGGTAATGCTTTGTAGATTCTACAAGTCCAGTTAGTTCATCTTCGACTATATCCAGCGACACTGATGCTGGTGAGGTCAAAGAGCACAATCTGGAAAAGAAGCTCTTGGACCTGTATTCCGGATGTGGAGCAATGTCCACTGGGCTATGCCTGGGTGCTAATAGCAACGGTGTTAACCTCGTTACTGTATGTTCTTTCCTTCAGCTTGTTTATTTTGTTCCAGCACAACGTGGCTTGAATTTTTGTTTCTTTATAAGACCATTTGTCCTGTTGTCTGTTTTGTTAATATAAGTTCTTGGATGCAGAAATGGGCTGTTGACCTCAACCGCTTTGCCTGTGACAGTTTGCGATTGAACCACCCAGGGACTCAGGTAGAGATTTTTCATTGGTATATAGATATGCCTCTATTTTCTTGTTGGCCTGTCAATGAAGAAAATGAATGCACTATTCAGGTGAGGAATGAGTATGCCAGTGATTTCTTATCACTTCTGAAGGAATGGGTGCAGCTTTGTAGCTCTTGTTCCTTGGTAAAAAGCAATGTTCCCCCACACCCTCATTTAAAAGTAACAGATGAAGTTGAAGAAGATGAAAAGGATGATGAAAGTGAAGATTCTGGAGATGATAAAGAAGGTGAAATTTTTGAGGTTGAAGAAGTTTTAGAAGTTTGTTATGGCGATCCAAATGCAGTTAAGAAACCCGGACTTTACTTCAAGGTACATAACCATTGAGCTTGGAATCTTTAATTTTTGGTATTGTCACATTGTCAATCATCGTTTCTTTGCTAGAATATTTACAGATTTCTTTTGTGGAAAAGCCGAAGTCGTTTGGTGTCAACTTTGTTTTGTTCTGTGTTTCTGACCTTGTCATTGTTCTCAAGTTACTTTAATTACCTTGTACCTAGGTTCGCTGGCAAGGTTATGGCCCAGAGGAAGACACCTGGGAGCCAATGGATGGCTTAAGGTACACTCTTGAAGCAGTCTATTCTGAAAAGAACATATGTTTTCCTTTAAATTCTTTCCAACTTGTTGCCATATTGTTATAGTGAATGCCCGAAGAAAATAAAAGAGTTTGTGACCAAAGGCTTCAAAACAAATCTTCTGCCGTTGCCTGTAAGCTTCGTCGCTCTCTTTCTCACTAATTTTGTGTTCCAAAATCTAGGCCACTTCTAGGTTGTCAACTTAATGATTTGCGGTTCTGACTCGTATTGATTGCATTTTTCTGTTTGTCTTTTTGTAGGGGGATGTTGATGTTATATGCGGTGGACCACCATGCCAAGGCATCAGTGGTTTCAACCGTTTTAGGAATAAAGAAAATCCACTGGGGGATCCAAAAAATCAACAACTTGACGTCTTCATGGACATCGTGGATTTCTTGAAACCTAGGTTTGTACTAATGGAAAACGTGGTGGACCTTATCAAATTCTCCAATGGTTTCCTGGGGCGATATGCATTGGGTAGACTGGTAGGGATGAACTACCAAGCACGTATGGGTATGATGGCAGCTGGTGCTTACGGTCTTCCACAGTTTCGCATGCGTGTCTTTATGTGGGGTGCGCTTTCATCAGAGGTACTACTGATTTTGATTTTAAGTTATTTATAAGTTTTATCCATATGAAGGGCAGTGCATCAATCTACCAACCTAACACTACTAAAATCTTGTCATGTTGTGCAGAAGTTGCCACAATATCCTTTGCCCACACATAAAGTTATTGTGAGAGGTGTTATTCCCACAGAGTTTGAGGTAGGTTTTTGAATTTGCTATAATCCCATGAATGTTGTGCAATTTGCTATTTTACTAAATGTGCATCCATGTGCGAATGCAGTCAAACACAGTTGCGTTTGATGAAGGCCGGGAATTAGAGTTAAAGAAAGAGCTTTTTCTTGGTGATGCACTTTCTGATCTTCCTTCGGTATGTAAGAGATACTAAAGTTTTTTTAAAGCCACTTCTGATTAACCATAAATTATGGTAGCATCATTTTAAACAACCGTAGCATCATATTACCTCTAGTTTATGTGCAAGCTTTTCTTTTCAGGTGGAGAATAATGAGCAAAGAGATGAAATGGCTTACACTAATGAGCCCACGTCTGATTTCCAGCATTTTATAAGATTGGGGAGGGATGGTGAGTCCACATATTTTACTTGTAGCTTAATGTTAATCTGTTTGTTCCATTTTTGCATGTGTTACACCTCATAGTTTAACCAATTGGTCCCCTGAGGGGTGTGAACACCAATGCCATTTGAGAGGTTTCATGTACTAATTAAGGTTGGGCTGAAAATGGGTTCTGCGTTAATGAATATTTTGCTAATGCAGTTTAGTCATTCAATTACATCAAACAGTGGTTTAACTGCTTTCAAATTTTGATTCTGCTATATCTTAGGGGCTCTGGGAAGTGTTCTATATGATCATCGTCCTCTGCAGTTGAATGATGATGATTATCAGCGTGTTTGTCAAATTCCTAAGCGGAAGGTATACAAATTGTTTCTGTCTGGCCATTTGTGGTTCTTATGTGATGAGTTCCTCGCTGTGCTGAATTATCGACCTGTGATTGTAGGGTGCAAACTTCAGAGACTTGCCTGGAGTTCGTGTTCGTCCTGATAATAAAGTTGAATGGGATCCAGATGTGGAGAGAGTAAAACTTCCTTCAGGGAAGCCTTTGGTATGATTTGATTCGAGTGATGCAGTTATTTGTTGTGTGTTTTCTGGATCTTATGATGCTTAAAATCAACAGGTCCCTGACTATGCTATGAGCTTTGTTGGTGGTAGTTCCACAAAGTAAGGATACACCTTGTTTCTCCTCCTTCTCTTCTTCTTCTTTGCATTTGTATCTGCTTTTCCACAATATTTGTACCGATTCTCATTGTGTGAAATGATGCAGGCCATTTGGTCGTCTGTGGTGGGATCAAACTGTCCCAACAGTAGTGACGAGAGCTGAACCCCATAATCAGGTAGCTTTTAACTTTCCCATCTTATCTCAAAGACTCAAACCATAGAAGTTTGTCTTCTGTTTCAGCCTGACGCCATTGTTATTCCTTCCAGACCATAATACATCCACAGCAGAATAGAGTGCTTACAATTCGTGAAAATGCAAGGCTCCAAGGTTTCCCTGACTACTATAAATTGACAGGGCCAATCAAAGAAAGGTATCACTTTAACCCTAATGTAATGGATGGTTAAAGATCTGAGTTCTTTCAAAGGGTTCTTTCAGTAATCCCCTCCTACGCTCCATATCACCTATAGCGTTGGTACCCGAGCTGACATGTTTTTATGCTCACTTGAAATACTATCTGGCTTGAGCTTAAACCAATACATGAAAATACGGAAACATGCCAGAGCCATAGTTTTTTCCTAACAGTATTAATGAGCTGCTGGTATTTGGAGGTTTTTATAAAGGCTATTGTGCTTACTCTGTGGTTATACCAGGCTTTACTTTGGAATCTACTAATTGTTGTCCAAAAGAAGCTGCTTATGAATAGAGATAGTGAACTAGTTCATTTGTACCTGAAACATCGTTTTCCTTGCTTGTTGTGACACGCTTTTGGTTGTTTTATGTTACTTAGGTACATCCAAGTAGGTAATGCAGTTGCTGTCCCAGTAGCCCGAGCTCTAGGCTATTCTTTGGCCATGGCGATGAAGGGATCTACTGATGGAAAACCATTAATGTCATTGCCAGAAAACTTTCCTTCTCACGCGGAGCAGATTGAAGTTTCTCAATGAAAGAAGTGAATTACCTTCAACTACCAAATGGTGTTTCCCCCTTTAGGTAGATTATGGGGGCTGATTAATCATAGGATGTTAGTTACCATTTATTTATTTGCATTCAGACATTGTTTCAAAAAGCGAATGCTTGCCAATGTTGAAGTTGGTGAAGGCATTGAGTTTATGTAACAACTATATGCAAGCATTGGCGTCTTTGTTCTATCTATTTGTTAGAAATTGTATTTCTAGCATTCAATTCAATGAAATATTTCAAGTTGTCATGTGTGGAAGATTGAAAAACTTAGGAGGAAAATTTAGGCACATTATGTTTGTCATCACGATTCAGCTAATTACTTTGAGCCTTAGTTATTTAGCATCCATCATTTTCTATCTAAAAGAAGTGAAAATTTATGATGATATTCTGTAAAAGAAAACCTATCCCAATAGCTAGAGTAATGGAGGCCTTATCATATTTTGGCAAAGTAACAGGTGTGGCAGCCAACATGGATAAGTCAAGTATTCTTAGCTGGAGTGGGTGACCAAATGAATGAAACATTGGTGCAACAGACTAGTTTCAT
Organism: Nicotiana paniculata; assembly: GCA_005239505.1. NCBI lineage: Eukaryota > Viridiplantae > Streptophyta > Magnoliopsida > Solanales > Solanaceae > Nicotiana > Nicotiana paniculata. Next base: position 33,754 of record ML348880.1, on the reverse strand, counting down.
GCTAGGATCATTCTGTATGAGATACTCGGGATTGCCCCTATCATCTAAGAAATGGAATAAGGTTGAGTCCCACCAATTAATTAATAAGATCACTACTAGAATCAACACTGTCCACTCCAAACAATTGTCCTGTCCCCAGAGGACTGTAGTAACTACTACAAAGTGTGTCGAAGGAGGTAGACAAAAAATGTAGAGAGTCACTGAAGGCAAGAGGAAAATATCACCTGTATCATGGAAAAAAGTTTGTTCTCCAAAGTTTGGTGGTTTAAACATCAAAGGGAGCAATGTTGCATATGTTGGGAAGTTATAACAACGAGTATTCGCTAGAGGTGAAATGGGTGCATGAGATTTATACGAGGAACAATAATGATATATGGAGTCACCAACTTCCACTGGCTGCAATTGGTATTGGAAGAAGATTAACTCGTTAAAAGAGTTAATGCAAAACTGGTATCAACAAGGAAGTTATATCCTATGGTGTCACCTGTTTGCTGATTGCAGTTGGGCAAGGAAATTCAAAGCAGAAATACTACATTGGGTGGGAGTTCAGATTCCGGAAGGTGATGTGTGCATCAGACACTAAGCAGAATCAGGAAAGGCATTGGCATCAATTCAGAAAAGAGATTGTAGCAGCTCTTTGGAGTGCAGGAATATACCAAATTTGGAAAGCTAGAAACTGGAAATTGCTTAGGGGATTTAATGTAAATATAGATATGGTAGCAGTATAGAAAAAGAAAGTTTATAGATAGAATAGAACTTGTCATGATGTCAAAGAAAGCACCGTTGCTGTCATGGATTACTTCAGAAACTTCTTCTATAGTTAGCTCTGTTGGAGGCCTACATTTCATAGTTGAAGGTTTGATTGCGTCCACCAACCAGTAGAGAGACCAGGTTCTCTATTGGTTTCCACAGAATAATGTGATACAGACGAGTAAAGAGACAAGGGATTTTTACGTGGAAAAATCCCTCTTAAGGGAACAAAACCACGACCCACTCTTGTAGGTTTTCAATTCCACTAACTTGTAATCTACACTATTACAAATTACTTTGTAAGGCACTGTTACAAAGACTTTTACACACTAGCCTATAGTTCTTACTACAAGCTACTTTGTAACTCTTCTAGCTACAAGATCATGAATGAAATATGGTTTTAGAGTTCCTATTACGAAGCTTCTTAGAAAGCAAGATAGAATGCAATAAAAGACAAAACACAAGATTACAACTCAACTAATGGACACCTAAGACACACAGTGAAACTGGTCCTCTTTTAGTGGAGTTGTCTTCTTGTTCTTGACACACTTGAGCTTTCAATTGCTGGGCAGATCTTCAATGCTTGAAGAATAATAGTAAATGCTCAAGTGAATATGTTGTTCTTATTTCTTCAAGATGTTATACATCATTACACATTCCAAGAAGGATGTCAAAGATCTTGAAGGTACACGGCTCAACCACTAGGAAGTGACTGCTGCACTGTTGCTACGCTGTAGCGTGAACAGTAGCAGGCAGTCATCTTTTCTGTCACAGCTTTTTACAACTGACAAATTGGCCTGTACTTTATTCTGCTAATCTGCTAAGGGATCAGGTCCCTTAGCTGGTCCATCCTCACCCGGTACTGAATGATCCGGAATTCCTGGAGTTGGAGCAACTGCTTGTGCTGCTTACACATCAGGTCCTTTTTCTGGTTCAGCACGTAAAAGTTTGTTAGATCATCAAAACGGAATATAAGCCATCAATTTCCCCCTTTTTGATGATGACAAACTTTTAAATTTGGGAAGTAGTTATGTGAGCAAAATTGTAAACTGACACCAGTAGATACATAACAGTGATCGATCAGGTCCCTGGAAAAGTTCCCCCTGTCGACGAGCTTCCCCTTGACTTCCCCCTATCTATGAGCTTCCCCTGAACTTCCCCCTTTTGGCATCATAAAAAGTCATACCTAGGCAGAAGACATAAGGAAGTCCGATATAGTTAACTCATGCCCCTTATGTGCACACAACATGATAAAAACAGAGTAGTAAAGCAGAAGCACAGTAGCGAGAAAATAAAAAGACTGATTATATTAATAGATAGTTGAAAACAAAAGGAAGTCTTTGCTTTAGGAGCAAGGAACTTCATTTGGATTTTTCCAGGTGGGAGCAACTAGGTGAAATCCACATTCCCAAACACAAAAAAAAAGAGCATAAAAACTAACAACCACAACACATCACTGAAGAACTGGGGAGGACAGATCCTAAGAGGCACTAGAGGAGGAGGGCTTGGAGGAGGGAGCAGAGATGCTTCGAAGAACCAGGTCCATGCGGCCATTTGCACAAGTTTGTTCCGCGAGAAGTTTGTATTTGAGGTTCTCCACTTGTTTCTTAAGCTCAACATTTTCCTTGGTTAGGCGATCCACTTCTTCCTTTAAGTCACTACTCGCATCATGATCCTCGGCAACTAGACTGGACACTTCGAGGATGACATTGTGAGCCTTCAACCTTTTGATCGTATCATGGGCAGCATTCAGAGCATTGATCATCTGAGAGATTGTCGAAGAGCTGCCCCCAACTTTCTCAATGCACTCTCACTCTTCAAGCGTGGTCTTGGAGAAGCTTTGCTTGCGAGTCCCAACCCGAGGATTGCTGAGTGGAACCTTGAAGTGCTTAAAGATGCGAGTGAGCAAGAAGCCATAGGGGAGACCATGATTCCCATACTTAAGCGAGACAACCTTATCCATATGACTTATCATCAGAGCAGGCAAGTTGACAGGCTTAAAGTCGTCAATGGCTTCTATAAAAATCAAATCTGCTCGGGAAGCAATAGAGCATCTCAGCTCAGGGAAGAAGGACTTTGTTCACCAGTACAATGGTGGTTTCAGTAGTAAGGGTTTTTTGTGGGGAACCCGCTGGGGGGGAGAAGGAAGGAGAGGCTTCTGGTTCATAGGGAGGAGATAAAGGAATGAAGGATGAGATGGCTTACTCCAGAAGAGGTGGTTCCCGATCTTCCATTGGAGTGGTGTTGAGATCAGTGGTGAGGGAAGGGGAGAGTTCATGTGAGGAGTCCATTAATGCAGGTCAGTGAGAAACTGAAGGGTTGTTCGTAGGAGTGGGTGTGTAGATATAGGTTGGAGGAGAGAGAGGTTATAATAGTTAGAGTAATGGGAGGTGAAGGAACTGGTTCAACTGGCGGTGGAATTTTGGGAAGAGGGGAGGGATTTGAAAGGGTCGAGTGATGGATGTAGTTTTTGAAATAGCGACGGTGTGGCATCAATAATAAATGAAAATACTTTTTGAAAAAAGAGATAGGATACACATAGCTACTAACCTGGGAAACATGGACCAGGTCTCGTACTTGATGTTGTTGTTGATTTTTTTTTTGAAAAAAAAAGTGGTCAGTCTCTTTGTGTTCTACACTGTCATTTCTTTAACCTCTGTAAGAATCATGCGTGTCTACCTGCAATGGTGTTGATGTGAGTTAGACTTTACCAGAAAACACCTTAGCCATCTGTACCTGAGTAAGACAATCTTAGCCAATATGGAGAACCGGTCCCTAGAGTGTTCTTAGCATGCCCAGAGCCATTCGATTCTTCTCAAACTGTTCCCTGCTCAGTGCCTTGGTGAATATACTGATCTCCATATGCAACAAAAGCTCATACTTATGTGTCCCTTCTCAACATTGTCTCTGAGAAAGTGGTGTCTCACATCAATATGCTTGGTCTCTTGTGTTGCACCGGGTTCCATGGCATATTGAGTGCACTGGTATTGTCGCACATCAGTGGAATGCTGTTGATAAACACCCCAAAGTCCTCCAGTTGTTGTTTGATCCGCAGCAATTGAGCATAGAAATATGCAGCTGCAACATATTCAGCTTCTGCTGTGGACAAGGCCACTGAGTTCTGCTTCCTTGTGCACCAAGAGATTAGGCACGATTCAAGAAAATGAGCCATCCCTGAAGTGATCTTTCTGTCCACCAGGTAACCTTCATAATCTGCATCAGCATAACCAATAAGATTGAAGTTGTCACCTGAGGGGTAGTATAGCACCAAGTCCTGTGTGCCTTTGAGATAGCGTAGAATCCTTTTTGCAGCTTTCAAATGCGACTCTTTGGGATTGGATTGGAACCTTACACACAATCCCACACTGAATACAATGTCTGGCCTGCTTGCTGTGAGGTAGAGAAGAGAGCCAATAATGCCCCTATACATGGTTTGATTAACAGGAGTGCCAGAATCATCCATGTCAAGTTTGGTAGCCAGTGCGATGGGTGTGTCGATCACTTTGGAGTCTTCCATATCAAACCTCTTGAGCATTTCCTTGATATATTTCTGCTGACTGATAAATGTTCCCTTAGAGGATTGCTTCACTTGAAGGCCCATGAAGAAGTTCAGTTCCCCCATCATGCTCATCTCGAACTCACTTCCCATGAGCATTGCAAATTCCTTACACAGAGGTTCTGCTGTAGCCCCAAAGATAATGTCATCAACATACACCTGGACTGTAAGAAGGTTCCTTACTCATTTCTTTAGAAATAAGGTGTTGTCATCTTGCCTCGAGAGAATCCATTGTCTAGTAAGAACTTGGACAACCTTTCATACTAGGCTCTGGGAGCTTGCTTCAAGCCGTACAAGGCTTTGTCCAGCTTGAAGACTTGCTCTGAATGAACATGACTTTCAAAGCCAGGAGGTTGCTTGACATACACTTCCTCCTTGAGGAATATATTTAAGAATGCACTTTTCACATCCATTTGAAACAGCGGGAATTCCATATTAGATGCAAAGGCAATGAGAATTCAAATGGCTTCCATGCGAGCCACAAGAGCGAAAGTCTCATCGTAATCAATCCCTTTTTCTTGGTTGTATCCTTGAACCACAAGTCTGACTTTATTTCTGGTAGTTTTTCCATTCTCATCAAGTTTGTTCCTGAATACCCACATGGTTCTTATGATGGTTCTGTCTGAAGGTCGAGGTACCAGATGCCATACCTTGTTTCTCTCGAACTGATGAAGCTCTTCCTGCATAGCAATGATCCAATCTGCATCCTTCAGGGCTTCCTTGATATTTTTGGGTTCTATTTGGGACAGAAAAGCTTAGAAGGCTAGGAAGTTTTCAGTTTTTGATCTAGTTTGGATTCCAGAATCAAGAGGGGTGATTATGTTATCAAGAGGATGAGAGATTTTATGCTTCCAGTTTGGAACTTGTAGCTGATTGGTGGAAGTGCTTGGTATGTTGGTTGGGATTCTTCATGACTCCTGTTCTGCAACCTGAGGAGTGGTTTCCACTGCGTCCCCAACTCTTTCCTCAGCTTCTATAGGGGAGATAGAAGTACCAGGTTCCTTATGAGGTCCTGAGGAAGAGGTTGAGCTGCCTTCCACTGTCTCCTTTGTTTGGCTCATCATATCAGCCTTGCCATTTGACACATCGGAGATTTCCCCTGGAACCAGAAGTGGTTCGTTGTCTTGATCATCATCGTTGTTGTCCTTGTTTGAGAGGGGAGTTTCATTGAAGAGTACATGAACACTTTCCTCCACACATTGAGTTCTTTTGTTGTACACTTTGTACACCTTGCTTTGAGAGGAATAGCCCAGAAAAATTCCTTCGTCACTCTTGGCATCGAACTTTCCCAACTGATCCTTCCCATTATTTAAAACATAACATTTGCAGCCAAATGCCCTTAGATGAGTCACTTTGGGCTTTCTTCCATTTAGAAGTTCATATGGGGTCTTTTTCAGGAAGGACCTGATCATACATCTGTTCACCACGTAACAGGAAGTGTTGATTGCCTCAGCCTAGAAGTTTTTCGCGATCCCACTGTCTATTAGCATTGTTCAAGCCATGTCCTCCAGAGTCCTATTCTTTCATTCCACAACACCATTTTGCTGGGGAGTTATTGGAGCTGAAAAATTGTGTGTGATTCCATTTTCATTACAGAATTCATCAAATCTTACATTATCAAACTCCGTTCCATGATCAGACCTGATGCATGCCACTTTCATGTTCATCTTCACTTGAATTTTCTTGACAAAGGCCACAAATACCTTAAATGTTTCATCTTTTGAACGAAGGATCAATGTCCAAGTGAATCTAGAGTAGTCATCCACAATCACAAAGATGTATTTCATTCCACCCCTACTTGGAATTCTCATTGGTCCACATAGATCCATGTGGATGAGTTCAAGAGGTCTGGATGTGCTAACATCTTTCTTTGGTTTAAAAGATGATTTCACATGTTTCCCTCTTGCGCATGCATCACATACCTTGTGATCCTTGAACTTTGAATTAGGAAGACCACGAACCAGGTCCTTCTTTATCAGTTTGTTCAACAGAGAGAAGCTGGCATGTCCCAGTCTTCTGTGCCATAGCTCAACATCATCTTCAACTGCCTTTAGGCAGTTCACCTCACCTGCTTCCAGAGATTTGAAATCAGCAACATAGATGTTCTTGTATCTCTTGGTTGTCAACACTACTTCCCCAGTTACTAGACTCGTAACTGTGCACACTTTGGACAAGAACTCCATTGTATTTCCTTTGTCACATATTTGAGAGACACTCAATAGGCTATACTTCAGGCCATCCACATAGTATACATTTTCTATTGATTGCTTCAGAGATCTTCCAACTCTTCGAACTCTTCCAACACCAAGGATGTATCCCTTTCTTTCCATTTCCAAAGGATACATCCCCTCCCTGTAGAGCTTTCAATGAGAGGAAGTCCATGGTATTTCCAGTCATATTCTTTGGGCATCCGCTATCCATGATCCATTGTAGTCCAGTTCCCCTCACTGATCCTTGCACAAATAAATCAATGGTTAGATTTAGGAACCCAAAAAAGTTTGGGTCCCTTGTAGTTAGGAAAGGGATGAATAAGAACTCTTCTAGTCCATGCAGGCAAACATTGACTTTTCTTGCTGGGACCAGGTCCTTTATTATTGTTTATTCCTTCAGCAAACATCTTATTTTTCTGGACTGATTGGTCCTTGGCTGGGCAACTTTCCTTGAAGTACCCATTGTTCCCACAGTGGGTAAAAAGCCAATTGTCAGGGACTGTAACATACTTGCTGTGAGGGTTGTAGGGAGTTTTCTCCTTTTGAAACCCGATTCCCTACTTGTTCCCAGAGTTGTTGAAATACATAACGGTGACAACATCTGTGGACCAAGTCCAATTCAACGATTTCTTAAGATCAGATGTTAGTTTGCTCACTTCTGCTTGCAACTCCTTGTTTTTCTCAACCTCACTACACAGACTATTTTTGACCTCATTCAGTTCCTTTTCAAGCTTGACGTATTTTTCACTAGTTATTTCCTTTACTTTATCTACACTTGATGAACCAGGTTCTAATCTTAGTCCCTAAATAGTTTCTTCTAAGTCTGTGATAACTACTAGAAGATCATCTCTTTCTTGCTCAACAGTATCTACTCTCAAGCTCAAACACATCTTTTCACTGCTTAGATTCTCTACTGTTTCTTTCAAATCTGCCACTACTACAGTCAAATCATCTCTCTTATTTTCTGACTCTCTATTTTTCTTCTATATCTCTTCCCTTTTCTCTTCAAGACTTTTTATGGTATCCTTAAAATCCACAACTACTACTATTAGGTCGTCTCTTTCGTTCTCAACACAGTTGATTTTGCACCTTAAAGTCTCATTTTCTTTTTCAAGGTTTCCTACGATTTCTTTTAGGTCAACCACACACACGACTAAGTCATCTCTGGTCTGTTCAGCTTCTCCTAGCTATAGGGTCAGTAAATCTTTTTCTTCCATCAAGGTATAATAGGTATAAATGAGAACATTCGACATTGACTTTAATTTTTTAGGAGAGTAGGATCTCAGATTTCTCTGAACATCCCTGAAGTTTACCTCATCGGTGTCATCTTCTTCGTCGGATTGAGCCATGTGAGCAAACAACGAGTCATACTCCTTACCCTTCCTTCAACAGCCATCATGGAGCTATTCTCTGCTTCAGGTTCCTCTTCTGATTCACTGGGTGAATCTCCCCAGGCAGCAAGAGCTTGTCTCACAACATTGTCAGCTGCACTTTTTCTACTGAATCTCTTTTCAGGAACCTGGTTTCTCTTTGCAACCTTGTCCATGTTGTATTTGTAGCTGTCCTGTTTCAAGAGCGGGCAAGCCTTGATGAAGTGTCCAGGTTTTCCACATTTATGACATAGATCATGATTCTTGCTCTTGCTTGAGCTCCCTCTTCTAGGTATCTCACCATTCCTTCGTACCATTTTTTGGAATCTCTTGGTGAGATAGGCCATGTCGTGATCTTCTTCACTTGACTCAAGTTTTTCTGCCTGAAAAACCAGGTTCTTTTCCTTCTTAGGCTCTCTTATTTCAATGTCCTTCTTTTTCTTCATCTCATATGTCCTCAGATTACCTATCAACTCATCCATAGTTAAGGTCTGCAGATCTTTTGCTTCCGTGATAGCGTTCACCTTACTTTCCCAAGAACTCGGCAGAACACTTAAGATTTTTCGCACGAGTTTGTTTCTGGGAATAACTTCACCTAGATAATGAAGTTCATTGATGATAGAGGTGAACCTGGTATGCATGTCCTGTATGGACTCATCTTTCCTCATCTTGAACAATTCATATTCTGTTGTGAGCATGTCTATCTTGGACTGCTTTACTTGTGTTGTTCCTTCGTGTGCCGTCTGCAGGTCATCCCAGATCTCCTTTGCTGATGACAGACAGAGATCATGTTATATTCGTCAGGCCCAATACCACAAACAAGAATTTTCTTTGCGCGAAAGTTCTTTTCTACAGTTTTTCGATCTGCCTCATCGTACTTCTTTCTGGTTTTTGGTATTAGTGGACTTGCTTCTCCTAGCTTTTTTAATGGCACATGAGGGCCATCACAAATAATATCCCAAAGCTCGGAGTCTTCAACCATGATAAAATCGTGCATTCTTGTTTTCCACCAACCATAGTATTGGCCGTTGAATCTTGGGGGTATGTAGGTTGATTGTCCTTTCTCAAAATTTGGTGGAGCAGCCATTTGAGATCCTTTCTAGGTGTTAACCTTGTAGAAAGAACCTGTTGTGATACCAATTGAAAGTTTGATTGCGTCCACCAACCATTAGAGTCCAGGTCCTCTATTGGTTTCCACAGAATAATATGATACAAACGAGTAAAGAGACAAGGGATTTTTACGTGGAAAAATCCCCAAAAACCACGACCCACTCTTGTAGGTTTTTAACTCCACTAACTTGTAATCTACACTATTACAAGCCACTTTGTAAGGCACTCTTACAAAGACTTTCACACACTAACTTATAGTTCTTACTACAAGCTACTTTGTAACTCTTCTAGCTACAAAGACTTTGACTTATGACTACCTCTAGTCACACAAGATCATGAATGAAGTATGGTTTTAGAGTTCCTATTACAAAGCTTCTTAGAAAGCAAGATAGAATGCAATAAAAGACAAAACACAAGATTACAACTCAACTAATGGACACCTAAAACACACAGTGAAACTGGTCCTCTTTTAGTGGGGTTGTCTTCTTGTTCTTGACACACTTGAGCTTTCAATTGCTGGGCAGATCTTCAATGCTTGAAGAATAATAGTAAATGCTCAAGTGAATATGTTGTTCTTATTTCTTCAAGATGTTATACATCATTACACATTCCAAGAAGGATGTCAAAGATCTTGAAGGTACACGACTCAACTACTAGGAAGTGACTGCTGCACTGTTGCTACACTGTAGCGTGAACAGTAGCAGGAAATCACCTTTTCTGTCACACCTTTTTACAGCTGTCAAATTGGCCTGTACTTTATTCTGCGAATCTGCTAAGGGATCAGGTCCCTTAGCCGGTCCATCCTCACCCGGTACTGAATGATCCAGAATTCCTGGAGTTGGAGCAACTACTTGTGCTGCTTACACATCAGGTCGGTTCAGCACGTAAAAGTTTGTTAGATCATCAAAACGGAATATGGCCCATCAATAGTACCCTTTGAGGAAGGTGGATATGAAATTTTAGGTGCTCTGTAGGTGTATTAGAGTATTTACATTGTTACCAAAAAAGAAAAAAAGAAGAAGTGAGTTTACAATACTTATTTTATTTCATTCACTTGTTTATACCAAATACTTGTGGACACATCTTCTTGCTCCTCCCTGTGGATATAAAGCTTGTGAATCCAATCCAAACTATCAGGCCAATTGATTTCCCTTAGCTTATCAAGCAAACCTTCCACATTGTATACCGCGTTTTTTGAAGGTTCAACCAATTTTACAACTTCTTGGTCTTGTTCTGATTCTGATTCAGGCTTGGATTCCTCATGATTAGCGTTCATTTCCTCGTCTAACGTCATTTCTGTTCCACTCGCTTTATGATAACGATAACCTTAGAGGACAGAAAGATTGTAGGAGATATAAGCAATCAAGCTCTGTCAGTTAATAACATTATGTAGTAGGAGATGACACAAAAATAGCATAAACATAGTGTATTATTTGAATTTTACAATTGAAAATAATTGGAAAAAGAGCTTATCATAAGGGAAGCAAATACTAACTTCTACAACATCAAAACCCCCACATATAATTTGTATTTGGGAGAAAATAGCTTATCAGCTGGGAATCAAACACTAGTACTAACAAGTAAAAGTCACAAAAGATGTATAATGTGAGAACACAAAACACAATTTTTTTACCATTAAAAAGAAGGAAAATCTACTCTAAATTCCCATTCAGGCAATTTTGATTACCCGTTACTGCCCATTCTAATTTGTCTTACAATGTGTACCTATTCAATCTAAAGTATTTACCCAATTACCTATTTTCAAAATCCTTTCCTTTCTAATCCCGGATCACGTGAAACCCCAATAATTGCCCCAACCTATTTTCTCTTTTATTGTCTTCTCAAATATAAATAAACGTTTTTCTTCTATCTTTCTCATTTCACAATAGGATGTACGTGTCCATTGAATATTTTTAATTAATTTAATCTCCATTTCAAAATAGTATATAGTATATTATTATACCATATCTTAATTTTAGTATAATCAATGACACACAAAATGAGTTAATTAGATTATGTGACAACTGATATTTCAGTTTAATAATTGAATTAATTTTTTTTTTAAGACTCCTTGCATACAACTGTATATCCTGTTGGTATATCTCTATACTATACTAGTATCATATGTTAGTTAGAACCTTTTTTTTTTTTATTGTAATAGCTACATTTAATTGGTATACTATTTGATTTTTCTTTAGTAATAGTAGAATAGTATAATATTGAATTGTTTTAATTTTTTTTTATGCATATGTATGATGTAATCATTTTGATTTTTTCTTTATGATTTTGTTTTATACAATAGTATTATAATACAATATCTTAAAATATGTTATTAAATTAATATGTGGTACACTATTTTTTGATTTTTCTCCTTATGCATATGTATGTAATAATCGTACAGTCATATATAGTTTTCTGAAATTAATTAGTATAACATATACCCTATTGGTGTAATTATATGTCATATTGGTATCATATGGTAGTTGGAATATTTTTTGGTTGTTTTGCTTACATTTTTAAGTGAATTCTATTCTGAAATAATTTAAATGATCAGTTTTGTTGTGTTGGATTTTCTTGTACCTATGGACATAGATTTTTGTGTATTATGTAATAGTTTTTATAGTTATATGCAATTATTGAAACGACCCCGTACAACTATATACTCTATTAGTATAACTATATACTATATTGGTATCATATGTTAGTTGGATCATTTTTTTTGTTGTATTAGCTGCATTTAATTGGTACGCTATTTGATTTTCTTTTAATAATAGCAATATAGTACAATATCTTAAAATACTTTATTATATTAATAGGCGGTACACTATTTTTTTTATTTTTCTCTTTATGCATGTGTGTTATGTAATAGTAGTATAGTAATATAGTTGCCGAAAATTAACCAGTAAAATTATATACCATGTTGGTATAGTTATATGCCATATTGTTAACATATAGTAGTTTGAACATTTTTTGTTGTTGTTTTAGCTGCATTTTTAAGCGAATTCTATTATGGAATTATTTATATGAACATGATTTGCAGTGCTGGGATTTTTTTGTGCTGATGGACATAGATTGTGTATTATGTAATAATTTTTATAGTTATAAGCAATTGTTGGAACGACCCATACAACTATATACCCTGTTAGTATAGAGCAAGTTGCTTTGCGGGTATCTAGCTAGCATTGCGAGCATGTAATTTTCTCATACTTTTATCGCATACTTTAATGTTTTGGTACAATAGTATAGTCGCAGATAGTTGTAGCAATATTCTAGAGCAGTCATATACTCTATTGGTATACATGTATACCATATTGGTATCATATGGTACTAGAAGTCCTTTTTGTTACTTATACTTTTATTGCATTTTTCAATATTTTAGTATCATTTCTATTCTAACTAGTATATAGAGAGATTTGGTGGTTATAGATTGTGTCTTCTTACTCCATCGCTGATTGTGTTACTCCTAATAGTAGAGTGTGTACTCATATTTGTAAGGAAGGAGATCAAGGTTTGCATGGCAATCACATATTGATTCTTAGAATCTGATTATGTAACTTATGGTGCTCTGCAGCAGTCAGTGTGATATTCAGTGAATTAGATCAAGTGACAACTGATATTTTTCAGTTTAATAATTGAATTAAAAAATGAAAAAAGGCGAAAGGTATATTATACTAGTTATATTAAAAAAAAGTGAACAAATATTTACTATATCAGTTATTTTTTCGTATTGTATAAGAATAAGAATAAAAAAAGATAGTGAAAACAATAAATGAAATTAGATTATGAAGAGAAAAAGAATATAAAAAAAAGAAGTTAAATGAAATTAGAAAAGGAATAAGAAAAAAATAAGAAAAAAGAAAAAAAGAGTTTAACGGAATTAGAAAGGAACAAGAAATAAAGAAAAAAATAAAGGAGTCAAAATTGAGTGTGAAATATGTTATGGTAAAAATAACAATAATACGATTTGAGCGTAAATAAATAAATAGAAAAAGAGAAAAAAGGAAAAAATAAGAAGAAAAAGAGAAAAAAGAAAAGGAGAAAAAGAGGAAGAAAGAAAAGAAGCCTAGAAATAAAAAAGAATTGGAGAAAAAAGAGAAAATTTCACACAAAAACTACTATGAGTAGTAAATGTAATTAGTTTGATGGGTAGGTAGGTAAGGGTAAATAGTTTTATTTTTATGGGTAACTGTGTCATTCACCCTAAAAAGAACTGGATCAATTGAAAAGCAAATACTATTATTACCTAGTACTTTAAGGGGTCGTTTGATGTAATAGTGAGATATCCCAGAGTATCTCTAACACCTTTTATATTGGATAGCTAATCCCACTATTTAAGAGTCATTTGGTTTGAATACAAGTTAAGCTAGGATTAAATTATACTGGATTAGTTATGCTAAGATTGGTTATCCTAATATTGTTTCTTATTGAATGTTTGGTGTGTTGCATTAATCCCGAGATTGTCAATTTTATTGCTTTATCTTGAGATTATTATTCCACCCTTTGGCATGTATAAGTTATTCCAGTACTACTTTCAATCATGTGATAACTTATCCCAAGATTAGTAACCATACAAGGGATAAGGCGACAATAAATTTTTATCCCAGGATCATCTTTACTTATCCGTCATATCAAATGACCCCTTAGTGTAAAAGTTAATCCCATATCAACTAATACCCAAACTAAATATGAGAGAAGTTAATTCCAAACTTTGTCCCGGGATTATTATTCTTATCCCATGTACCAAACAAGGGAAAATAGTTATCTCAGGATTAATTATCACGGGATTATTATCCCACCCTCCCATAAAAAAAATTAACATTACAATCCCGAAATAACAAATCCGGGGATTAGTTATACCGCGATTTTATCCCAACCAACCGTGAGTTAAACTCATCTCAAATTTAATCCCGAGATTAATTATATCTTATCCCTCGTGCCAAACAAGCCCTAAAAGTCACAAAATTATACTCCCTTCGTTTTAATTTATGTGAACCCATTTGACTGGGCACGAAATTTAGGAAAAGAGAGAAGACTTTTGAATTTGTGGTGTAAAATGAAACACATATATTTTGTGTGATTATAAATCATTGCATAAAGGTAAACTGTTTTCAAATAGGAAAAAAAGTCATTCTTTTTGACACAGACTAAAAAAAACATATGTTCACGTACATTAAAACGGAGAGAGTATGTAATAGGAATGGTTACCACCTCACAACACCAATATATTACTCGATAGATATACATGTATCGGGAAAAGAACTTGTCAACTGGGGAACAAATACTAACTACTTCCTTTTGTCTCAATTTATGTGTTCAAGCTTAGATTTCGAGACTCAAACTTCTTCTTTTTTGACCAAGAATTTGGACAGAGAATCTTTAAACTTTTTGAAACAAAATTTATATGTTTAAAAATTATGTAAAAGTACTGTAAGTCACAATAATTAATAATTCAAAATAACCAAGGAGTCGTTTGGTATGAGGTATATGTACAAATAATGCTGGGATAAAATTTAACACAATCTTAATGCTTTGTTTGACTAGCAAACCTGAGATAAACTAAGTTATCCCGCGATTAAAATTAATACCGCGATAACTTATACCTTGTAGGGGGTGGGTTAATTAGAGTCAGGATAACTTATACCTTCTTCATAGAAATTATGCAAATGTCATTTTTAATTCGACATATCAAACAATTGATAAAAAACAATGTCGGTATAACTAATCTCAACATAACTAATACCAACATAACTTATCCCTGCATAACTTATCCCTACATAACCTATATTCAAACCAAAGACCCCTAAAAGGCATATGAAAAAATGTTGTCAAAGAAAAATTTGTTTTGCTCTCGAAACCCCCACATAAATTGAGACAGAGGGAGTAGTGAAAGTCACAAACTTTATAGAGTAGGACAACGCCCAAAACAATACAACCCAAGTCACAAAATCCAATCTTTGCAGCAATTATATGCTGGAAATCAAATTTTAACTTTTAACAACACAAAATAGTAAAGCTTATGCAAACCAAAAAAATAAGAAGAAACCAACAACACACAACAACTACCCTTAATCTTAAACAAGTTGGTATCGATTACATGAATTCTCCATATCCAAAGTAACATAAGACACAGACATATTTTGTATTTCACCATTGAAAAAAATGGAACTTTACACATATAATCGGTCATATTTACTGTTTTCTTTTTCTAGCCATATACATCAATTATACAATATTTATAGGAAAAATTTCATATTGGAACAACTGGGATTCATGCTTTTCAATTTTATAGCCCATATTTCAATTTACAATCAACTAGCCCAAAAATAATAGGCTAAAACTCAACATCCAACTCCAATAGGTTCTCAAAATTACTAATTAATTTTTAAAAAGGATTCCTCAAGCATTTAAGTTAATATTCGAACCAGTAATTGTGACTCAAATATTAGTTCAGCAAAAAAAATACATTTGTGTGGTGAAAATTAGATTTTTAACAAGTTTAAACATGTGAGTTTAAATTTCGAATTTGATTTTTGAGAGAAATTTGGAGTGAGTGTTATTTAGACTTATTAGAAATAGTATAAGGAGGTTGTATATAAAATTTGAAGTCAGGACTGGTTTTGAACAAGATTGAAACTGAAAATCGTAGAAGAAGTTCGTCTACAGACGCTTGTATAAATGTGTATAAACGTGTATAATAGTGTATAAGATGTGTTTATACACTCATATACACTATTATACATACTTATACAAAAAACTGACTTCGTCTTCTTCCTTGCGTCTTCTCTGTAATTTAATTCAAATCTTGCTCAAATCTACTCCAAATCACTTCAAATTTAAAATTTGAACTTCTTTTCATATTTTCAATCAATTGGAACAATACCCAATCCAAAAAACTAACAAAAAAAAAAAAAACCATTTTCGAAAGCAAAGCTTTGAATGGTCTTCACTGGTGGACTTCTACTCTTCAATTTTCTTACATTGCAACCAGGTGAAACAAGAGGAGAAACAGAAAATATACAGCCCCTTGAAGCATATGTTGAGGATGTGAGAAGAAGAGAGCGAAAGCAATGTTTGTAAGAACACAAATTTAATTCCATAGCTTTTAGAAGCAATATTTGTAAGAACACATATTTTGAATTTGCTAGTGCTTTCAAAATATGTACAATATGGGCTAGGATGGGTGAAACTTAAAAACATGTGCCATTTTTTGATATATATATATATATATATATATATATATATAATACATAAATTATGCATATTTTATACCTTCACCGGCTGTTTTTAGTTTAAGTGGCTGGATGGGCTGCTACTTGGGTTACTTCTTCAAAAATAATTGGGAGAATATCAATTTCACAAGAAAAATACATAAAAGAGAGAAAAAGAAAAAGCTTACAGTTTGCAGTCAGAGGCGGATTCAGAATTTAAATTCTACGGGTTCAGCTTTTAAGCTTTTTGAGTATCGAATCCATTATATTTTTAAAGTTATGGGTTCATATCTACTATTTTGCAATTTTAATAAATTTTTATCTACAAATTTTTACTCCGCATCAAAAGCTATGAGTTCAATTGAACCTTTCGTTAGAACACTACATCCACCTCTGTTTGCAGTAGAATGATAACTGGACGGAGAAAATAATTTAGAGAGAAGCGAGTTTGCAAAGGTTTAGGGTTTCTTTCAGGATCATAAAATTAAAATCAGATAATATTTATTTTGGGTAATTAATATAAGAGCTTTTACTTACCTTTAACGCTTTATTTTACTAAATAGTAGTAATAATTAATATTTGCAGTCAACGTACAATGCATTATTTATTACAATATATGCGCACATCAAAATATATATGATTTTCTTTTCCTAGTAAAACAATGCAACTCAAATAAACCATACAAAATCGAAAGGAAAAATAATAACATTTAATGCATTATTTTAACCAAATTTGGTGTGAAATAGAGGTAACAGCCAATTAAATAAATTTTTAAGTAATATTGGAATAAGATCTAAATGTGGAATAACAACGCAAAGTTACTCTAAAATCCATTGATTTGGTTTCCTTAATTGACAGATTTTGGTTATTTTAAAGTCATTGTACTACTCTGAATATAGTCTCAGACTGAAAACTGAATTTAAATGGGAAAAATGCAAAGTTACACTAAATTAATATATCTGCTGATTTGGTTATTTCGTACTTACTACTATGCATTTTCTATTTAAGCAACTTCACCGAGATGTAACTGTTAAATTTGAATTCTTATATTTAAATTTTTGACTCGTTACTGAAGAACATATAAGTTTATTCTATTTTTATGAACCCAAACAAAGAGCAGACTGGTGTTGCTTATACTGCCGGATCAAGTCGAGAATTTAGATTTTCTTTTTTTGAGTATGAAATTTTGTAAGCTTTTCAATTTTTCTCGAAAATGAGTTTTTACAAAAACACTTTTTAAAATCTTCACACAACTTTTTTCAACTTAACTCTAAATACTACTTTTTTCAAAAATTACAATATTTATGTTACTTAATCTTTATCTGAACCCGCTTGAATAAATTCCTGGGTTCGTCACTCCAGTAAATGAAAAGACATAGCCAGTTGGCCACTTGACTCAGTCTTGTCTTTCCGTGTATTCATATAAGTAATCTGATTGAAGCATTTAGCTTCCTATCCATTCCACCTACTTTCCTTGCACCATTTAATCAGGTGCGGATATAGTGTTCTACCGACGAGTTCAATTGAACCCCTAACTTTTGATGCAGCGTGAAAATTTATATGTGAAAACTCATTAAAATTGCAAAAAAAAAAAAGGATATATGAACCCATAACTTTTAAGAATATAATGAGTTTAATGCTAAAAACTTAAAAGTTGAACCCATAAAATTTAAATCCTGATGGGAAGTAGAATAGGTCATATGTTCTTTTCAACAATTAATGACTAAAATCAAAGTGAAATATCAACTTGGAAAAGGTTTGTCCATAGTAGGCTTTCATTTGAAAATTTCAACGGAAAGACAGATTTTTGCATTAACTTGAGCTATAATTCAAGTACTGGTTATGGAACAGATACAATCACACCTTTCTATAACATCATTCTCATATCGTGTTATAATATATATTCTCTATAACAACAACTCACTCTAACGTCCAAAACTATTACTGTTATAGAGAGGTTTGACTGTATCGCACTGCAAACCATAATTACTTACTGACTGCAACCTTGATGTATAATGAATATGGTCCAGATTTGTTTGGCTTAACAGCTGCAGTATAAAATTTCAAAATTTGCAGACTAACTTTCTAAAGAATTCATAGCATCCACCTGTGTGTGTATATATATCTCATGAATCTTGATTTGGAAAGAACAAAAAGCACAGCTTTCTGCATTTCTTGTCAACCGAATTTGATTTTTATACTATCGCGAAAATGGGCAATATATTTGGGCACCTACTGCTAATTCTACTATCTTTCTTTCCCTGTCAGCTTGTTTTTTCTCAATCATGCAGCAAAGATCAAAGCCTTGCCCTTGTAGAATTCATACAAACACTTGTTGTAGAGGCCTCTTCTTCATCTTATTGGTGTGGTCAGAAAAGTTATGCAAAAACGAGTACATGGAATATGAGCAGAGATTGCTGCTTATGGGATGGAGTGATATGCGATGAAATGAGTGGCCATGTCATTGAGCTTGATCTCAGTTGCAGCAATCTAGTTGGGAAGATTGATTCCAATAGCAGCCTCTTCAATCTCTTTCATCTCCAAAAGCTTAACCTTTCTAGCAATTTCCTTCTGTCGCATATTTCCCCCAAATTTGGCAGGTTTTTGAGCTTGACGCATCTTGATCTTTCCTACTCATCTTTCTTAGGTCAAATTCCTACTGAAATCTCTCACCTCTCCAAGTTACAGTCCCTTCGTCTCGCACAACCTTTACGTATGCTGAGTTTCGGGCCTCACGATTTTAAATTGCTCCTTCAGAATTTGACCCTCTTAAGAGAGCTTGATCTTACTGAAGTAGACATCTCTTCAGCCATACCTCAAAATTTATCTTCTTATATAACTACTCTCAGGTTGGGATCCACAGAATTGAATGGGATAATTCCTGATACTATTTTTCACTTGCCAGACTTGCAAGTTCTTATCCTGTCAGACAATAATGAGCTTGGTGGTTATTTTCCAAAGACCAAATGGAACAGCAGCGCATCTCTCAGGGAGTTAGATGTTTCTCCAGTTCAGTTTTATGGTGATTTGCCTGAATCTCTTGGTTATCTAACATCATTGCAGTCCTTGGAACTTAATTCTTGCAATCTCTCGGGGCCAATTCCAAAATCTCTTTGGAATCTCACTCGTCTAGAGTTGTTGCACCTTTCAGAGAACCATCTTGAAGGACCAATTCCTCTATCTTTTGGCTATCTAACATCCTTGCGATCCTTGCAACTTAATTCTTGTAATCTCTCGGGACTTATTCCAAAATCTCTTTGGAATCTTACCCGTATAGAGTCTATGGATCTTCGAAATAACCATCTTGAAGGACCAATATCTCCTTTTACTAGTGGACTGCAGAATCTAAACACACTTCTGCTAACAAATAACTCTTTGAATGGAGAGTTACCATCATGGATATTCTCACTTCCATCACTAAGTGCACTAGACTTGAGTCTTAACCACTTTTCCGGTCAGCTTGAGGATTTCAAGTACAATACACTAGTCCGGATTGATTTAGGACACAACCAGTTGCAAGGTCCTCTTCCCAAGTCACTTCAGAACCTCGTGAATCTAACAATACTTTATCTTCCATTTAACAATTTTAGTGGCAATGTAGACGTCAGCATCTTTTCAAACCTCAAACAACTTACCTATCTTGATCTTTCATATAATAGTATTTCGTTAACCAGTGAGAACAAAGCCAAGTCTACCTTGCCTGAATCTTTGACAAGCTTATCCTTGTCTGCTTGTGAAGTAAATGAATTGGATTTTTTGCGATCAGCAAAGAATCTTGAGCAGTTAGATCTTTCACATAACGAGATTCAAGGAACAATTCCTGATTGGGCATGGTCTAATTGGATGCATTCCATGTCAGTTCTTGATCTATCCCACAACATGTTGACAAGTTTTGACCACATTCATCTTCTTCCTCTATATGCTATTGATTTACGGTCAAATTTTCTTCAAGGATCGCTACCTGTTCCACAACCTTCTGTACAATTTTTCTTCATGTCAAATAATAATCTCACAGGGGAGATCCCTTCCTCTTTTTGCAATTTGACATCATTAATAATTCTAGATTTGTCAAGGAACAAGTTGAAGGGAGCAATTCCACAATGTTTGGGTAACATGAGTGAACTACTCGTTGTTTTCGATATGCAACACAATAGCCTTTCTGGAAATCTCCAAATAACTTGTACATCTGGGAGTTCACTTAAAAGCTTCAACTTGCATGGCAATAAACTAGAGGGAAAAATCCCAAGATCATTGGCCAATTGCAAACAGTTGGAAGTTCTTGACTTAGGAAACAATCATCTCAATGACACATTTCCTATGTGGTCGGGGACTCTTCCAACGCTACAAGTTTTAAGCTTGAGATCCAATAAATTGTATGGACCCATTACAACTTCAAGCATTGGAAACTTGTTTCCTCAGCTTCGGATACTAGATCTCTCTGGCAATGCGTTTACAGCAGAGTTACCAACAAGCCTTTTTCAACAATTGAAAGCCATGCGGAGAATGGATCAAACAATCAAGCCACCAATTAGTGATGAAGGGGATTTATATTACACAGACTCAGTAACTGTTGTAACAAAGGGGCTGGAGCGTGAAGTTGTGAGAATCTTGTCATTGTACATCACGATTGATGTTTCAAACAACAAATTTGAAGGACATATTCCTAGTGTTCTGGGAGATCTCATTTCGCTTCGGGTGTTGAATTTGTCTCATAATGGATTACAGGGTCATATTCCACCATCACTTGGAAATTTATCTCAAGTCGAATCATTAGACCTTTCATCTAACCAGCTAGCAGGAAAGATACCAGAACAACTTGCTTCTCAGCTTACATCTCTTGCAGTTTTAAATCTCTCCCACAATCATCTCCAAGGATGTATCCCTAGGGGACCTCAATTTGCTACATTTGAGAACAATTCATATGAAGGTAATGATGGATTACGCGGATTCCCACTTTCAAGAGGTTGTGGAAGCACCGGGGTGCCTGAGACAAACAACACAATGCGGGAGTTTGATGAAGAAAGCAGTTCTACATTTCTAAGTGAATTTAGGAAGGCGATTCTAATGGGATATGGGAGTGGACTAATTATTGGATTCTTCATAGCATATTTCATGCTTTCTTCTCGAAATCCAAATTGGCTTTCTTGGATGGTGGAAGAATTAAAATACGTAATCATTGCCAGAAGGGGAAAGAACAGCAAGGCCAAAGGCGTTACAGAGGAGAGGAATAATGGTGTCTAAATGTGTGACATAATTGTTCTATATCTAGCTCTTTTACGTTGTATGTAATGAAATAAATGCAGGGAATAACTTGGGAGAAGTGAAGGGACAGAGTTGAAATACTAAGGAATTAGAAAGACTATGTTGTAGATGTTTGCAACAAGAGATGAAATAAAGTGAAACTGTGCTTAATAGCTAATAGGAGTGAAGTTGTGATTTAGAGAAAGAATTTGTTATTCATCATTTGCAGATATTGTATTGGAAATTATTGAACAGAGAAGAAAAAACACCAAAGATCCTTTCTTCTGTTTCTATTAAGGAAGATTTCCTCTAGTGTAAGACGCATAAATTGAAATGTATGTATTGACCTCTATCAGTGAAATCAGGGGCTAATCTACCTTTTCAGCCGAGTTAAAACAAAGGAATGATCTCACTCAGGGGAATGCGCCTTCATTAAACAAAGAAGCTGAGCGATTATTCATATTGAAGAAAGGAGAGAATCTTGGCACCCTTTATTATTGTTACAAGTGGGAATAGTCTTAGAAGGCAATTTCTCAGACATGGAATTCGACTCCTCATCAACATTAATTCCTGTTACAGGGTCCCACACATGGATTCCAGAGACATCAGAAACCTCACCATTCCAGAGATAAAGCCATTGATTAGGCACAGAGAGAGAAGGTGAATGATTAGAGGAAGAGGAAGAGAATTATATCTGGCAAAAGAGGCAAATTTTAATTAGAGTATATCATCATATCATCATTCATTCCGGTAGGTGCCAAGCAATATAATATTATTCTCTAGTGAAGTACCATTATCAAGGGATGGATAATACGATTTAGTGCATACTGTTGATGTTTGATTATATGAATCATGCTTCTATTTTAATCTTTAGTCGTATGTATTTATTTTGTAAATTTAATTTTGTGGAGCGTTTTTGATCACGCTCAACTATGTCTTATAAAATGATTAAGCGGGCGTTGCAAATATAATCTGAATATTTTGTCCAGAGTCGAACCCTACAGGGAATTAACCTATCAATTATCGTTATCAGACTCACTCGATTCTTCGTAATCAACTTCCCAAAGGTTAAGAATAACAATTTGTTGGTATTTTTACTAACTAAAACTGAATGAAATTAAGTAGACAGAAAGATAACTAATACTGAGTTGTAAACAAATGCGAGAAGGATCTAAGGTTATGGTTTCCCGCGCTGATGAAATCCCTTCTTGTATATTTCCTATTGTTTGGCCTAATTATCTCTATCAATCATGAGCACTCTTGCTACCGTAAATCTCTCCCGAGTAATTACGACAATTTACTAGATGCACTCTTCTGAGCTACGCTAGCTTGCTTTTATTATAGCTCAATTTAGATTGCACCCAAGGTATCATTATCCCTAATCCAACCTTTAAACTCTCGGTTATGGATCCCTCCTATACTTTGAGAGTGTTGTTATTCAACAACTACCTAAATATGCACTCTCTCCCGAGCAGATACATACTGAATAGGCACAGCTAATTGAGGGCCCATCAATCAACTACAATAAGAACTTAGTTGAACAAACAGAGATTGAAACCAAGCAAACTATATTAATATAACAAGATGTTCATCCTCAACGGGTTCCACCAAAACCTTAGACTAAATAGGTTATCTACTCATAATTGTACTGAAAATAACAATAGAAGAATTCATCAATAATGACAAAAATACAAGGAAGCGAGATGAGATTTGATGCCCAATTGCCCTCCTTGCCTCCTGCCTTCTTTTCTTGAACAAGACTTTAAACCTTGATTAAATCCCTCTTTTGAGCGGGTTGAGCCTTATATAAGTTAAGTGGAATTGCCCCAAACTTCTAATTATACCCCTGGAAAATAACGCGTTCGACTGGACTAGTGCGCCCACGCTAGTCATCGTGCTACTGGGCGCGCTAATGGCTAAACATTCTGCCTGGGGATCGCTGGACTAGCGCGGTTGCTCTAATGGGCGCGCTAAGACCGCGCTAATGGACTTGTAATATTTCCCAGCAATTTTTTCCTTCTTTTCACACGTTAAATACTCCAAGGGGCCTTTCTCCTTTAATTTGGCTCCAAACACCATCCTAGGTCCTCATAAGCGCCTTTTGCTCCTGCGAAACATAAAATCAACAATTAGAGCCATTTTAGCATCATTTCACATTCCTAAGACAGTGAAGCATCATTAAGTTGGAGTACAAATATACACTAAACTACGTGAATTTAGCCTCTTATCAACACCCCACACTTAAATCATTGTTAGTCCTCGAGCAATCCACTATACTCTACAAAGGTCCTTTCATCAAGCATTTCCCTAATGTGTCACACCACGAACATATTACAGGAGTTATACCTAGCAATGTAACATCCATGCCTCAAGGGTCGACTCTCACATGCCATGCAATATTCCTACTTCCTCAAAGTACTCTACACAGAGGTCAAGACTTACCTTTCCGTCATGAATCAAGTGCCCTCACATCACACACACGAGAGTAGTTCCACAAGAATAATATTAAGAACATGTAGGAACTCAAATAGAAAGAATTCACTCACTCTCGGAAAGAACATTCATATGCCACAAAGATACACCATAGGCTTGCCCGTAGTGTAATACTCTACTAATCGAGTCCATTCAGTCTGAGATCAATTAGGTCTTCATTTGGTTGTAATGTAGGCTAAGGGACGGGTAGGATATATTTAGATATAGTGACTAACCTCCCTAAGCACTTTTAATACAATTACTTTAGCTTTCAGACCATTCTTATGCCCGACCAGAATTTCCACCACACTTCTCTTTATATTTACCCCAAACTCCCTTAGGTGCAATTTTATCGAATCACCACTTATTAAGGACTTCATTTATTCATTGTCCTTTTTATTTTTATTTTAAGGTGGCGCTTATTCTTTCATTTTATTCACACTTTTGCACCTTTCCTTCTATTTCTTTGATTTCACTCAAAAACCAAACCACCATCCCACACTTTGACTTCTACATAATCTCTAACAATTCAGGTGCTCATGGGAGGTACATAGTTCAAACAGACAGGCCATTCAAACAATTGGGTAAGGTTTGTAATGTGGTTGCCAAACAAACGTGCTTATAAGCTCAAAGGGGTTAACTATGGTAAATTACAATCAGGTGGATACACTTTTATATCTGGCTTAACAAAGAAATGCCTATATCACTTCTAAGACTGAACGAACTACTATTTCGCTTTGCAAACACACACGGCAAGTTCCTGGAATCGAATGTGGACATAAAATACAATGCGACACCTCACACACATATGACACATGACTCATTCCGGATTAGCTTATCAAGACACTCTCACCGAGCATTCAAGTCAGTTACAACATACAAATTTAAGGCATTCCACAAGAGTCAATAAATGAGCCTAAGCGTCACACCTTTTGTGTTCTGGTGTAACAACGCTAAGGGATGCTTCTCTTATTTCAGCTCCTTGCCCAAAACACCTAACAACTAAAAATAAAAATAAGAAACTAACTATACCCGGTTCAAGCTAAATCCTTGGAAAAGAACCGCGGTCAAAAGAAAAACCAAGGGGGAGTTGTTACACTACCTAAAAAGAAAATAAAAAATCTTTTTGGTGTTTTCTTTGGACTAGCTTCCCTTAAGAAAACTGCCTAAGAAGTCCGTCATCAAGAAGAGTCCACTCTATTTTCTGTTTTTTTTGTGGTCGACTTAGACCCTCAAGAACCCCGTCGACAGGGATCCGTCAACAGGACAAGACGACTTAATTAATTACACTACTATTTACAATCACAAACACAGAAGCAAAAACAACTCAAAAGAAAATAATGAAAACAACTAACAATTATGCTAACTCACACGAAAAATAAAGAAAATAACTACCCATTTTTGATCTGCATATATACATGTACAAGGGAATCCTTCCCCCACCCCACACTTAATATGAGGATATGTCCCCATGGCAATAAAAATAAACAGAGAGGTAAGGGGACTTCCCTGAAAGCTCAGTCTTGGTCGGAGACTGTCCCTGGGTCCAGATGACAAGCGCGACCCAGGGCTCGGAGCCAACCCATGATTTTATTTTTCTGTTGGGTAGCTACAACATCAACTCGTGCACTCAGGTCTGTGACCGAAGTGCACGGTTCCACCATGTCCTGCTCCAGGTGGTCTAGCCTATAACTCCGACGGGCCCTAGACGGGCCCTTCACATCAGCAGCCTGCGCCTGAGTAGGCTGCTCCTCCTCCATATGTTCTTTCTCCTACTCCACATTTTGTTGCGCCTCCTTCTTAGCTTCCTCATCCGACTCATTCTCCTCCCCCTCATCATCAACGACCATTGCTTCCTTTCCAATAATGACCCTATCAGCTCTGAAGGCGTACGCTGTTGGCACTCTGCCATCCACCGCTAAGTTTCCTGGTACCCCAGCTGCAAGATACAATCGAGTGACAAGATATGGGAAAAAGAATCCATACCTCCAAACTTTACTGTGGACGAACATATCCTCATGCATGAGCTTGGCCACGTCAAAGTCGCGACCCGTCATAAAGCACCAAATCAAACACCCACGAGGAATGTTCACCTCCGAGGTGTTTTGGGATGGGACTAAGCCATTGTTGATAAGGCGGAGCCAACATTTAGCTTCAAAGGTGAGGGCTGAAGAGTGAAACTTCTGCCCGTACTTGTACCACTTTATATCTGCGTTCGGGACACAAATGGTTTGGAGGAACGTTTCCCACTGAGTATAGCGCCGACCATATGCCTCATAGCTGTCCTCGTACATATCCACGGGGCCTGGCAACTGTTAAAACGTCCAAATGGACTCCACAGAGGTGTTTACCTGCTTCTTC
The DNA here is from genome assembly GCA_005239505.1 of Nicotiana paniculata. Classification (NCBI taxonomy): domain Eukaryota; kingdom Viridiplantae; phylum Streptophyta; class Magnoliopsida; order Solanales; family Solanaceae; genus Nicotiana; species Nicotiana paniculata. Next base: position 7,476 of record ML348880.1, on the reverse strand, counting down.
CTCACTGTTACCACATGATTCTTGTATTTCGGGCAGTTTGCATAAAAATCCCTCACTATCATGGCATTAGCCTCATCGGGCTCCTCAAAGAACATATCGAGTCTCCTCCGTATCAACTCATTATACATCCTTTGGCAATAACACCGGAGTGAGTCCGTGTCTATGCCACGTTCAGGTATAGCTGCCTTTGATTCCTTTGCAGCAAATCTGTCCTGGGCCTTAGCTGATACAAATTTATTACTATTGAAGGGCCGAGTGTCAACGAACCTCCGTGGCCTTCCGGAGGAAGAACCTGCTTGTCTGCCTGAGGAGGAGCCGGTGACTTGACGCTTTCGGGGAGCCATTGTACCTACAAAAAGCACATCATGAATTCAACACCAACGAGGTGACCCAATGTGGTTACTCAGACTTCACCGTACAATTGGTCACAATAACTGTCCTTCAGTGAGGCATTTACACGAACACATGGTGGGCATTATTCACCGGAGCCCCCATTTAACAAGTTGAAGCCCCAACTTCCACCATAATTTTCCAAATATCACCCCAATTAAATCAAGACATACCACACCCCCAAATACCATCACCCACCAGTACGAATCATACACTACAAAGTATTTCTACTAAATAAGAAGAAAAAGCTACAACTTTTAACAAAGGAAAAAAGAAAAACTACAAAATTAAAAACCAAAAAAAGAAAAAAATAGAGAAGAAGACACATACCTGTGGTGTGAAGGGAGTGAGAAGTGTAGGGGAGGGCTGGGTGTTGGTGGANCAGACGTGGGGGGGGGGGGTAGGTTATGTTTTGGGTAAAATAAAAAAAATAATTAAATTTAAAATAAAACTTACCTGGTCGCGACGGGACTAGCGCGGCTATAGCGCGACCGCGCTAGTGGGGATTGAACGAGGTAGAACAAAAGGCCATTAGCGTGGTCACTAGCGCGCTCATAGCGCGACCTCGCTAGTGGCAGCAAAACAAGGTAGAACAAAAGTCCATATGCGCGGCCACTAGCGCACCCGCGCTATTGGGGAGAACTTGAGGCAGTGCACTAGGCCATTAGCGCGACCACTAGCGCGCTCAGTAGCGCGGTGGCTAGTCCAGGCCTCACAACACTTCATTTTTCTGACTTTTTCCTTGGGATGGCTTGAGTCCACCCTTATACTTACAACAATTCAACTATTCATCACCTACGCTATAAACACTACACATTGGGTTGCCTCCCAACCAACGCCTTAGTTAATGTCATGGCACGACAATTACAACAAGTCAATAGGTTGCCTCCCATGAAGCGCCTGATTTAACATCACGACACGACGCAAAATGAGTGCATTTACGAATTGCTCGACCTCTGAGGTTCATCAAGAAGCACCACAGACACTTCCTTGTTCTCGCCCATCCCTACATACGGTTTCAATCTCTGCCCATTAACTATGAAGGTGGGGGCACCTTTTTCAGAAGCAATCTCTACAGCACCTGAGGGAAACACTTCGACCACACGAAATGGTCCAGACCATCGGGACTTGAGTTTACCCGGAAAAAGTCTCAATCTTGCGTTATAGAGCAGAACCATATCTCCGGGTTTGAAGTTTCGGTCCACAATGTTCTTATCGTGTAACCTCTTCATTCTCTCTTTATACAGCCTCATGCTTTCAAAGTCAAGATACCTGAATTCATCCAACTCATGCAGTTCAGTGACTCGACTTGTGCCCGCAACATCAAGATCCATATTTAACTGTTTCAGTGCCCACCAAGCTCGATGTTCCAGTTCTACCGGCAGGTGACATGTCTTTCCGAACACCAACTTGTATGGCGACATACAAATTGGCATTTTGAATGCAGTTCTGTATGCCCAGAGTGCGTCATCAAGCTTTTTCGCCCAATCAGTTCTTGTGGTGTTCACCGTTTTAGTCACCACACTCTTGATTTCTCGATTTGACACCACAACCTGCCCACTCGTCTGAGGGTGATAAGGGGTTGCCACCTTGTGGCACACATCGTACTTAGCTAACAACTTTTCGAAGGCACGGTTGCATAAGTGAGTGCCTCCGTCACTGATGATGGCCCTTGGGGTCCCAAAACGGGTGAACATGTTTTTCTTCAAGAATCCCACTACCACCCTTCCGTCATTGATGGGGAGTGCTTCAACTTCCACCCATTTGGACACATAGTCTACAGCAACAAGTATGTACTTATTGCAGTAAGAGCTAACTAAGGGACCCATAAAGTCAATCCTCCATACATCAAACACCTTGACCTCTTGGATTGGGTTCATGGGCATCTCGTGGCGACGAGATATGTTCCCCCTCCGTTCACACTCATCGCAGCCCGTCACCCATTGTCGGGCATCTTTGAACACAGTTGGCAGTAGAATCCGGCCTCTAGAACTTTGGCTGTTGTTCGAACTCCTCCAAAATGCCCTCCATACGCTGATGCGTGACACGCCTGCAAAACATAAAATTATTCTATCTCGGGGACGCACCTACGGATCATATTGTCAATACAAATTCTAAACAGGTGAGGTTCATCCCAGTAATAATTGCGGCAAGCATGATAAAACTTTTTCTTTTGGACAGATGAGAGTTCATAGAAAACACGAAAGGGTTATCTTTTTCGAGCAACTTACATAGGGGGTTGGCTATTTTGGAGAATTCTCTGATGAATCGCCGGTAGAACCCGGCATGCCCAAGGAAGCTCCTTATCGCTTTAACCGATGTAGGAGGTGGAATCTTTGCAATCACATCTACTTTGGCACGATCCACCTCAATTCCTTTGCTCGACACCAAGTGCCCCAAGACTATACCCTCTTGTACCATGAAATGACACTTCTCCCAATTAAGCACAAGGTTCATCTCAATACACCGCTTCAGCACTCGGGTCAGATTTGCTAGGCACTCATCGAATGAATTTTCCACCACTGAGAAATCATCCATGAACACCTCCATGATATCCTCGACAATGTCAGTGAATATGGCCATCATGCACCTTTGAAATGTGGCGGGTGCATTGCATAAGCCAAAGGGCATCTTTCTGAAGGCAAAGATCCTGTAGGGACAAGTGAATGATGTCTTTTCTCTGTCTTCCGGGGCAATGGAAATTTGGTTGTACCCCGAGTACCCGTCCAGAAAACAAAAGTGAGACCTCCCTGCCAGTCTGTCGAGAATTTGATCGATGAAGGGAAGTGGGAAGTGATCTTTACGGGTGGCAAGATTTAACTTTCTTTAGTCCATGCAAATTCTCCAACTAGTGACGGTCCTTGTGGATATCAGCTCATTGTTGTCATTTTTTACAACCGTCATTCCACCCTTCTTAAGAACACATTGTACTGGGCTAACCCATTTGCTGTCAGAGATGGGGAAAATGATTCCCGCATCTAACCACTTTATGATTTCCTTCTTCACCACTTCCTTCATGTTTGGGTTCATTCGCCTTTGATGTTCCCTGGAAGGTTTGTGCCCCTCCTCCAGCAGGATTTTGTGCATGCAGTATGCTGGGCTGATCCCTTTATGTCTGCCATGGTCCACCCATTGGCAGTCTTACACTCAGTGAGTACCTGTAATAGCTTCTTTGCCTGCACATCTAGCAAACTGGATGAGATAATAACAAGTAAAGTAGAATTAGGTCCAAGAAACGCGTACCTGAGATGGGCTGGCAGTGACTTCAACTCCAGCTTGGTTGGATCTTCAACAGATGGCTTGGATGGCGGAGTCTCTCTCTTTTCTAAGTGTAAGGTCTCAAACTCGAGTGCCCTCGGCCAAACACCTTTTCCTTCAAGCGCTAACACCCATTCTGCCAATTTTTCCCCATTTTCCGCATCCAAATTCATCAAACATGTAGCAAAGGGGTCCTCAATAGTCAATGAATCATCATCTTCCTCCAGTATCACATCCACTGCATCAATAAGAGAACAATTGGCGAATTCACTTGGTCGTCTCATGGATTTCTGCACATTGAATGTGATTTCCTCGTTGTTCCATCTCATATTGAGCTCCCCAGTTTCACAATCAATGAGGGCTCACCCAGTGGCCAAGAATGGCCTTACCAAAATTATGGGAATCTCCTCATCAACTTTGCAGTCTAGTATCACAAAATCTGCAGGGAACACAAACTTCCCTAACTGCACCAATACGTCATCGAGAATGCCTGACGGTCTCTTTACCGTCATGTCTGCTAGCTGCAACAACATAGAGGTCGGTCTAGCTCTACCAATACCCAACCTCTTGTAGATGGACAGGGGCATAAGATTAATGCTGGACCCTAAATCACAAAGTGCCTTGGCAGAGGCAAAATTACCAATGGTGCAGGGAATGGTGAAACTCCCTGGGTCAGACAACTTTTCCGCAATTGGTCGGGTCACAACGGCACCGCAGGTCTGAGTAATGGTCAATGTGGCCAAGTCTTGGAAGTCAAATTTTTGGGACATCAAGTCCTTCATCATTTTGGCATAACCAGGCATCTCCTTCAGAGCATCAATCAAAGGAATATTTACCTGTATTTGTTTCAACATATCCAAGAACTTTTTATATTGCTCATCTTTCTAGTACTTGGCTAGCCTCTGTGGGAATGGTGCTGGAGGTCTTTCTTCCCAATTATTTGGGAATTTCCTTTATCAGACATTACCTCTATCATCGGTTCTTGGGTTGTCCCAGCCTCAACTTGCGTGCTGTGTTCTTCCTGGGTAGGCTGCACTGTCACCTCAGTCAGTTTTGTTGAATCATCAAATTCAATGGGTACAGGTACCAGTGTCTCAGCCTGTCTTCTTTCCCGAGCTCTTTCCTGTTCCAAGTCTAGGTCCCTGCCATTTCATAGACTCACCGCCATTAGATGCTTTGGACCCTGATCTTTGGGATTTACCTGAGTGTCAGCAGGCAATGTCCCAAGAGGACGATTATTCAAAGACATCGAGATCTGGCCCATTTGCACTTCAATATTTTTTATAGCAGACTCATGCGCATATGCTCTCTCACTTATTTTTGCAGTTGACCTAATAACCTGCTGCATCATTGTTTCAAGTCTGGAAAACCCATCTTCCTGTCTCCCACCATGTTGTTGCTGAGGGGGGTGATAAGCCTGTTTCTGATTCTGATTCTGATTATTGTACCCCTGTGGCCTTTGGTAAGGCACCACATTACCCTGCGGTCGCATGGCTCCTATGTTTCCACTGTTGTGCTATTACTGAACTGGCCTGTATGGTTGATTTTGTTGCCCCCAATTCTGTCCACCCTGTCACTGACCCCCATAATTCTACACATAGTTCATATTTTCAGGGTAATGATGTTGATCACATTCAACATTCCACTGATTACCAAGTGGCTGACTAATGCAAGATGTGCATAAGCCCCCATTGGTTGTATCCACAATATGTACCTGCTGCTTTTGCCCTGACTCCTCCACCTTTTTGGTTAGTATGCTCATCTGTGTTATCAAGCTGGCCATATTCTCAACAAGATTGTTAGATGGATCGAAGGGCAGTGAGTGAACTACCGGAGTAATGGGTGCATTCCTGGTTGTCCACCCCAAATTTTGCGCCATTTTATCAACTAGGATCTGGCTTTCTCTCCATGTTTTGCTCAAGAATGCTCCACCAGCTGAAGCATCTACATTTGCCTTTACAGTATCTGCCAGACCTATATAGAAACGTTTCCCCAACATTTGCTCTGGAATACCATGGTGCGGACAGATAACCAACATTCCTTTAAATCGTTCCCATGTTTCCTGCAATGTTTCAGTTGGCTTCTGTTTGAAGCTCAAGCTTTTATCAATTTGTGGAGCTGTCTTGTTGGGTGGATGGAATTTGTTCACGAACTGCTTAACTAAATCCTCCCACGTGGTAATGGAATTAACGGGGTGCGATTTTAGCCAAGTCTGGGCTGTTCCTGTCACTGAGAATGAAAACAACAACAGTTTTATTGCTTCCTGAGTGATGTTTGGCTGCCTCTGAGTTTTGCAAATCGACAGGAAATTCTTCAAATGCTGTTGGGGATCCTCAATGTATGACCCTGAAAATAGTCCCTTGTTCTGCAGCAAGTGCAGCATACTGTTTGTAATCTGAAAGGACTCGGTATATATCTGAGGACCTACTATTGAAGTGGTCAAATTCTCCGGCGTGGGTTGTGCCCAGTCACATAAAGGAGCCTCTAGCACAAGAGGTGCCACTATCTGCACAATTGGGTCTACCACGTCGTCCCCATTATTGTTCCTGTTGTTTAGATCTTCCATGTCGGGTTCAAGTTGTTCAATTGATAGTTGTTGTTTGCTTTTCCGGTTGGCCCAGTTCAAGATCTTGAAAACTTTCTCGGAGTCTGATAAGGCTTCAAATACTTCACCAGTTCTCGATGAGTTTCTAGGGATGCACCTGTACAACCAAGTTAGCAAACGTTAAAATTGCAATGTATAGATGAAAATTGAAGAAAATTGATTATACTTAAGAAATTTGTATTTTTTCAAACTGTAATTGATAACATCGTTAATTCCCCGGCAACGGCGCCAAAATTTGATCACGCTCAACTATGTCTTATAAAAAGACTAAGCGGGCGTTGCAAACATAATCTGAGTATTTTACCCAGAGTCGAATCCCATAGGGAATTAACCTATCAATTATCGTTATCAGACTCACTCGATTCTTCGCAATCAACTTCCTAAAGGTTAAGAATAATAATTTGTTGGTATTTTTACTAACTAAAAATGAATGAAATTAAGTAGACTGAAAGATAATTAATACTGAATTGTAAACAAATGCAAGAAGGATCTAAGGTTGTGGTTTCCCCCGCTGATGAAATCCCTTATTGTATATTTCCTATTGTTTGGCCTAATTATCTCTATCAATCATGAGCACTCTTGCTACCGTAAATCTCTCCCGAGTAATTATGATAATTTACTAGACGCACTCTCCCGAGCTACGCTAGCTTGCTTTTATTATAGTTCACTTTAGATTGCACTCAAGATATCGTTATCCCTAATCCAACCTTTAAACTCTCGGTTATGGATCCCTCCAATACTTTGGGATTTCAACCGAATATATTTATTCTGTAATATTAATTTGATATTTTATATTGTGAAATAATACGGATGTTTTGTTAATTCTTTCCCTTAATTGCAACATTTAATAATAGGCTTTATGAACCACATTCGCAAAGAATATTGGTCTTTCTTGAGGTAATTTATTTTCTTTTCACATGAAGTTTCGCTCAAAAATTAACCCCGTGTGGAGAATTAAGTATTGATCAAAGATAATTGCCGGTAGCGAGAGTCAAAATTTATGTATGTTCTTCTTTATCTTTTAGTCGTGCTAAAGTTTGGACCGGCGTTTGGAGACTTAGGTTCTCATAGATTGAGTTTACATGCTCATAGTTAATGTAATAAATTTATACACTTCATGATTGCAACTTACAAGAATCCACCTCGGAAAATTTGGTATTGTTAGAGTGCTAAGAAATAATGAAGAACAAGACAAGACAAGTTTTGGGGTGAAATCTCTCATC
>MDKI01103723.1:0-33599 GCA_005239505.1 Nicotiana paniculata | reverse complement strand
TTATATGGATGTAGGTGGGTCCATAGCAGGTTGCTCAGCTTGCCGTTAGTGGTGCTTTCTCCTCATCCTTTCTAAGTTGTACTGGTGAGCCCCACTTCCTCTCGGGGCCATGTGTAGTTCATGCCATCTTCTTTTGAGTATATTATGTATTGTAAGGTATAGCAGGGGCCTTGTTGCCGGCAAGTATTGTATAAACTCCTAGTACTCTTAGAGACTCTGTAGACACTATGTGGGTGTATATATATATTTTTGGGTAGTGGTTGTATTTGCTCGCAATCGTGGTCTGTATTAGGAAGTGTTGTATCTATTATGTATGTTTTGTGAAATCTAGTATAATAATGTAAAATGAGGAAAATTTGGATTTATTTTGGTAATCACACACTTTTAAGCTTATCTCACTGTTTCACATAAATAATGGATGATATAAACATGGGGAAGCGCATTGGGTAGGAAAGGCAAATCAGGTTCGCTTGACTAGGGTCACCCGGTTGAGTGACAGTCTCGTCCCTCGATTTTGGGGCGTGACAAGTCCACTCATAACATATATATATATATATATATATATATATATATATATATATATATATATATATATATATATATATAGAGAGAGAGAGAGAGAGAGAGAGAGCTCTAGAACCGGCAACTCCGAAAGGCATAGAGCTTATTGATCAAGGTGAACAAGGGAAACACTTAATGAGGAGGCCTACCCGTCTGTCTGTCTGAACCTGCATGCATGAAATGCAGCGCCCCCAGAAAAGGGACGTTAGTACGAAATAATGTACCGAGTATGTAAGGAAATATACTGAAAGCCGAAACTGAACTGATAATATAATAGCTGCAAGTAGCTGGAAGTCAAAGAAAATCTGAAGATATGCTTACCTACTGATACTGACTCAACTCTCTCAATATAGTAAGTAAAAATAGTTTTCTCTGCTCTGCCGTACTAGGCTCTGTATCTCGATCAACTGGGCTCCTCATAGGTGCTCGGCCACAGTAGGCTCAATATATAACTTACTATCTAATCTGAGGTTGCCCAATAGGGGCATGTCCATCGATTATCGCTCTATGGTAATGAAAATATTGTAATACTATATAGATAGATTCTCTGCTCTCTTGACTGGAAAAGGAATTACTCAAATGAATATGAATTCCCGATAAATATAATATTATAACTTACAAAACTAGGAAAATATACATAAATTCCGGGATATGAATTTTTCTTTATGTCTCGTTATCAAACTCGTGTAATTACGAGATCATACAAAATGAAGGAAGAGTTTAGACTTAACATACCTGGAGTAGGAAAAAATTATGTATTATATTCTTGGAAAATATTGCACCGTACTCCGCTAGAATCACAAAATTTTATGTTGCTAAAGTTTCAATAATTCTGTAAGATTGAAACTTGAATGGCTAACATTTAGGATCTGACTTAAGTGTCTTGAGAATGGAGTTTGAAAGAGTTATAAGAATGCTAACGTACTTTCTTGGTATTGAAACATTGGAAATAAAATTTGCAAGAATTGTAATATGGTTTGGTTTGAAAGTTTTAAAGTTGGAGGTGTCTTGTAAATAAGGCATTAAGATGTCACCTAATATAAAATGACTAAGAGTCATTTTCTCGATAAGGGGGCTTAATGCCACGTTTTGGGGTGTGGGAAATATTAATCTTTATCCAACTTATTTGTTAATTAGGTAATGTCTCGTTATCCGGTAATTAACCAATTACCCACGTAATTAAAAATTATCTCAAATTACTTTAAATTCTACTTATTTTTAATACACTTTATACGTCCTACTATCATGGTAATATGGTACTTTGTATAGTACTAGTCCGTAAATATCGGTAATTACCGCTCGGCCCGTATTTTATCCCAATATGTCAACTTGGACGAAAATTTATTTTCTTTGACTTGCTTCTCCTCTCACCTTTACGAATTTACTCATAACTTGTTTGAAATATCATAATGCTTATAATCTCCAAATAATATTTTCCTTGGAGATTTCAATTACCTTATGACAAATTCAACGTACAATACTACAGGGTGCAACATCATTGTAATTTAATATTGGGAGATAAAATATCGACGTAATATTGCAGGGCGTAACATCATTCCCCCCTTCGGAACATTCGTCCTCGAATGTTGACTGATGCTCTTATAATTTTCATAACTTATAGCTCTTGTGAATACCTTAATACTCTCTTTGCCATTTAGGCAGTTGCTCGGGGAATAAATCCAAAGGCCAAGGCATTCCCCCCTTTATGCCTCTTTCCCACGCCATGACTTGTGATGGAAATCCTTCCAATCTCGTAATTGTTGCTACCTTCTATCATGCAGCATGTACGATACTGACCTTGTAAGTGTGCCTATACGACTCTTCTCTCTTTTTTCCTCCAACTTTTAGCCAATCTCTAGGCCTTACTTTGTAAACATATGCGAGGTTAATAAGATGTCTCTCTGGGCATCTATTAGTATACTGAAGTTCTTTGCTTGGTACTTTATCGAATTCACAAATATCACCATATCATGTTTTATAGCCCCGGTTATACATCATTGTGACTTTAGTGCATCTAGGTGGTTCATACTATATTATAACTCTTACTTCAGTTTATCGTTGTTGAGGTTTGCTACCAAACTCCAGGTTCCTTTCATTGCTTATCCAGTATGTGTAAATCTATGTATTTTAATGCTTCCACATTACTGTTCATCTTAAGAATGATGGCCTAATCTCATCGCATACTTTATAACTTTTATCCATACATTGTTGATTCACCTCAATATTAATCTATAATCTACCCCTGATAACTTAACCTTTATGTAATATTTCCGTTAGGGTTCATGCCTTATCGGGGAACATCCGAAATGATTAGACTGATCCACCTGGGCGATACCATGCTTCCATAATCGTATTTCATAGTATCCTAATGTGATTCACCTTAAGTGAGTATTTTAATCCCGAACAATTCGTGAAATCCTCTTCAAGTCATTACTCAATCGAAGGCCCAAACGTCATCCTTTATCCATCACAATTAAACCCTCATTCTACTACCAGGGCACCATTCCATTACTTCCAAATGCTATTAGTCTTAGACTCCTTTGAGTTCATTCAGGCTATACTGAGCTTTGTATAACCTAGAGAAACCATCAGCTCTTCTTGTTTTCATGGGCTTAATCCCGAGGACTTATCCATTTTCGTCACCTTCTCGCTTTCCTTCTTCTTATCCTTAATCTTGTCTTTATAAAACCTTGTCGTTCTTTCATACTTTAGCTTGCGATCGATTCCCTTATGCATTTCTGGAACATCAAGAGAGACATCGCATCGTCTCTAACTCTTCTTTTAATCTCTAATTAGACCTTTCGGTACTTAGAAACCATAGGTTGGAAGGTATTCAACTCACGATGTTGCTATCATTCCTGGATACTGAATCCCAGCGCTTCTAGTCTTTTACCTGATGTATGGACCACTCTCATCCTTCTATACTTGAGTATTTCGTATGTTGTTCACCTTTACCTTACTTATTTTAAAATATCACCTCATATTCTTCTATCTTTATTTCATAACTTCTAATATTAATAGTGATTCTGCAATGTCCTCAATCACGATGTCCATAATTTCCTAGGTCCAATAATCAAACTCCTGATTTACCTGGGTGATGTAATTAATTAGTTTTCTCTTTCCTCTGATCAGCCTTTATGTAGGCTTAATCTATCTTCTGATCTGCGGCTCATGGTGTTAGTTATTACTTTTGCCCTTCAAGGACGCTATGGAATATCCATGATTCAATCTTCTAACAATTCGATCCTTTGCCTATGATCTGGGATCAATTCTTTCATTTAACTTAAACCAGAATCCTCTACGACTATATGATTGTCAACATATATGTTGCATGGATAATACTCTGAACTCTTAATTGCGTTCATAATGTAACCAACTCTGGATCATTAACCGAATATTTCCTTCCGTTCCTTTTCAGCTTTCTTTAAACGTAGGTAATTACTTTTCCCAGTCTTTCTGCCCCTTATTTGCGTGCATACTTAGCTTATCTTAGTGCCCACGCATATTGGAATTCCATACAACTCATATGATCTTGAATATTACTTCTGATTTTACTTCCTTGTTCATTAGCAGGTGCCATTTTCCTTTGGAGTGCTTATAGTTTTGTTGTGAGACTATTTTTACATGACCATTTCCTCTTTAGGTCATTGTGCTTAGGTTGAAGCCTTCTTCCTTATTTCCTCAGCTAGTCTTTTCGTTGTAGTACTTAGGGAGAACCCTTGACACTCGTAAAGTTGTGAGCTTGTTACGAACCTTTTGATGTCCTTCCTTGCCTATAATCATCCGTAGTCGCTTACCTTCGTGACCTTGTGCTTGTTGGGTTGCTTCTGAACTGATATTTTGACTGCCTTCCCAGTGCACTTTCTTTTATCCCCGTAACACTTATATGGTACCTTTAACTACCCTGACTCTTATTTGAATATATCTCAAGTATTGACATTACTGCGAGGCTGAATTCTCCATGTTAGGGTTTACTATATTTATCTTGCATGATCTATTGATTTATCTATAACTTCTTGTCTAATCACGACTAGGCTTTTCCTCAACCAGCTACTAACTACTCATCGGCCCATTCTCATATCCATATTCCGCGTAATCCTTCTTGGGTTATTTCCTTGTCTTAACTTACCTTACGTACTGGCTCCTAATCTATTAATAACATCCCAGGAAGGAATCTTTACTTCCTTTCCCTGGCATCGTGTTTGCATTATGTTTTTGAATCATAGCAGACCTATAGGATTTGAATAAATGCAATCTTATCCCTTTCTCATTTTTGGCATCTTTTCACATCATCAATGACCCTTACTCGCCTTGCGGTAATCTTTCTGTACCAAGGATAACAAAATTCCCCACTCGCGATGGTGACACTTAGTGTAACTGGCAAATACAGTCCCTTAAGCTTAACTTTGCTCATATCGCTTGCTTTAGGGAAATGTCTCCCTGAACGACCATTCTCTGAATTTATCATGGATCTCCTTCTGTTGTCCATTATATTGTTGCCGGAATGCAATATGAAATACTCATGATGCTGACGATTATCAAACCACTCAATTCCTAATTCATGTTTAGTTTATCCTGTTCACCAATCCATACTAGTTCTATTACTCTGGGGTCTAACTTTTCCTTTTTATTAATCGTGTTAGAGTTGCGAATTTATTTCTCGAAATGAGGACATGAATTTATGGCCTATAATCTTTTGTTACCCTAAGGCCTGTCACATCTCATCTCTTCCTTCACTTGACTATAGATTTTATAATACTGCCATCTTTTGATCTACTGTTGTCATCCATGTATCATATCCTACTCATAATACTTCATTAACTATTTTCTTATTTCCCGCTAACATTTATGCCTTATCACTTTATTCTAAAAACTCGAACCAAGACATTCTTTCGCTTTTAGCTCCCCTTTGCTCCATCCAGTGGCTCTTCGGGTTGCTTAACGTTCTCGCTCTACTAGGGATGCGAGCCACACTAAAGTAATATTTATCCCCTCAAGGTTTCCAGTTCCTATCTTTGTAGTACTCATATCTAGTTGTACTATTTTAGTGTGCACCATATGGGTATCTCACAAGGAGATCTATTAGCACTTTTGTAATATCCTTCAGAAATATCAACTAACTCAAAAAAAAATCCATCCATCATTTTGGGTTATTCTAACCCCAGCCAGATCCTGATATCTCGTCCTTCTCTAATACTACTTGTGTTGACCCCCATGGTACATAACTGGAATGGGTGTGACCAATTGTACATACCTCTGTTACTATTGAAGGTAACTCAAAATGCTTATATCTTTCTGACTGAGTTAAAAATATCGATAATTTTCATTAACTGGGTACCTCGTACCCATTTTCACCTTGCTTCTCTTACTTGCTAGAACTTATCTCTACTTTTTTATTCTTTTATTCCTTTTTACCATAAGAGTGGATAGATATTACTGCCTTAGGGATCCTTATCAAGAAGCTTACATATCTTATTATCCACATGTTTTGTTGGAGACCTTATATTTACTCATCATAACCATGATGCAAAATTGCGTTCCTCTGATTCAACTGTTCCATAGCCACATTCAATCTCTTACCAACTGTCTTTCTGGATGTAGGTATCGTTTTATTACGAATAAAAGTTAGGAGTTTGAATTCTTATAGTTGAGCTCTATCACACGATCTAGAGTAAGAAGAAAGAGTGACAGTCTTAAATGCCTTGTAGACTCCCTAGGACAGAACTGCTCTGATACCACTTTGTCACGCCCCGAACCTGGGGGTGAGACCGGCACCCGGTGCCTCACCTATCCTTGCTACCAACTTGTGACTAAGGGAATCTGAACATATAATGTCATACTTTGGCCATGGGGCACATTGCAAGACAATTGCAAATGCTTACTAAACATTAATATAATGCTGGGGCGACAAGGCCGTCATAACTACTACAGCTGGCAAACCAACAAAATATACATAAAAGGCCTTAGGTTTATATGAAGTTGAAGTTGTCGCAACAGTTAGAGGCTGGTTGCCACAACGGGATTAGAGTTAATCCTTAGGTTTACAAAATATTTTGTTAATGTTGTTTTGGCTCGGTGATTTATTGGAGTGTTTGGGAAAATCCTACTGAGTAGTAGGTCGTGGTTTTTTCACCTTTTGAGCCGGATGTTTTCCACGTAAAAAAACTTGTGTTCTTTACTTTCTGCATTTACTATTTCAGCAATAGTATGTTAAACAACACATAGAAAAACTAGGTCTTTCTATAATTAGTGCACGCGAAAAATTGAACACCATACAAATCACCACTCTGGTATGGAATTGAAGTTAAAACATCACACTACTACTGGGAAAAGAAGTACTCTATGCTTTCCTACAAACTACTTTAGTCATACACTTTGCTTAACTTGAGTAGTAAGCATTTATATATTGCTGATACAACACACTTGTCTGATGTTTCTAGAGCTCCTCACTACATTTCCCTTTCATGTCCTTAGCTGACACTTTATAACTTTTTCTTGGAAAAGAAAAACTGAATAATTCCTTTCACCCTTTATTCATAAATCTTCCATAATGTTTCATAATTTTTTTTCCAGTATTCATATGACAGTAGTGTGCTGGAGCTTTTTACCTTTGAACATTCACTTCCGCCGCAAAAATTAAGAGATTTCGTTATTTTCTACTTTGATTTTTAGCCAAACGATAAAAGTAACTTATTTTTCTAATTATCCTTTCGGTCTATCCAGACACAAATTAAGAGTTCGAGTTCATTGAGATATAAAGATATACGATATAATACATGTATAACATAAATTCGCCATGAAATTTGTAGTTCAAGTCAAAAGTAGTATACACATCTATTATTTATTGTACATAGTCCATCCTTGATAAAATTTTATCTTCACTCTTTCCTTAATCAAAATATTTAAAATATACGATATATTTCCTTTATATTATCTCAATTTATCACCTTATTTAGTTAATTAATATAATTTAGTATGAATCCATTAGCTAGAAAATAAGGAGGAGAAACAGACGAGGAAAGAGCTTCCTCTTAATTCTTTTTTTTTAATATCATCCCTTTGGTTTACTCCCGTAGAGTATGTAGGGAAATAGGGCGTAATTATGTGAACTTGAAGTGGGACCCAAATATGTACACTACCTACCGCAACACCATTGGTTGCCTTTCATTTCAGCCATCTACAGCGGGTCCATGTCATTAATAACGGAGTTTTCACCAAACTAAAACGGGATTAATGATTTCACTACACGTCATCTGGCCCTACCTCCCTTTAATCTCAGCCCCACATCTACTCCTTCTGCATGGGCTGACGTACATATTCATATCTCATCTCATAAAGTATAATGCAAATGAAACTTTCAATTTTCTTTTTTAGTGAACCTTTCAAGGCTGAACATAAGATTTTTTTTACTTAGATCTGACTTGAACAAGACTAAAAAACTTGTCTAGAGCCACACAGTAGTACATATGTTTAGCCTTGAAAGGTCAGTAAAAAAATTCTTATGTTTAGCCTTCTTTTTTTTATAACAAAATAAAAAAGGCTAAACATAAGAATTTTTTTTACTGAACCTTTCCAGGCTAAACATAAGAACTACTGTCTAAGTTTATTATTACCTAAAGGAATGTGGGTAGATTGTTGGTATCTTTCTATCATTAATAAGAAATCACAGTTTAGAATCTCATAGAAATAGAGAATTATTTCCATATGAAATATTTTGCCTTTTTTTTATGAGTCTACCTGGCACTAATTCAAGTAGTTGGACAATTGCATTTTAGATATATACGGGACCGTTAAACTTAAACAAGATCTAAACTTATTTATGTGTGTGTTTGATTGGAAGAGACAATTTCAGAAAGAAATTTGATGGTAAAAAGAAAAAGATTATTTTCTTGAAAACATGACTATTTTAGAATAAAATACAGTTGTTATGTTTGCTGAGCTAATACTTTAACATAAAAAGCTGGATAATTCAAGTATTAACAATCTTCAATTTGTATTTTGTCAACTGGTCCCCAAAATGTTATCTAGGTGAAATACACTCGATCAATGTCATTACTATTTATTTCGTTCCTAATAGGATAACTTTCTGCTTGTTAATAAATTTTTAATTTATTAATTTGAGATTTGTAATTTCTTTTTTGGTAATTAAAAATAATTTATTACCACTGAGAATATTTACAGCTTAATAAAAAAAACAAAAAAAAATCCTACTTCACTGGTCATTGCGTCCCAGTGTTGTAGTAGTCTTCACTCACTTGGCTACCAAACAACAGATCCACGTTCTAGTTAGCCTAAAGAAACAATGAACAAACTCTCTCCTACTTACTCCAGGGACTACTCTTATATTCCCATCAATTAAGGATAGAAATTCAAAACTTGTAATATCCGAGCTAGTTTTGGCTTCCTGCTTCCTCTATAGTGTATCTCCTGGATGATTTACCTCATGGTTGTTGCAGCAGGCCTAGCAGTATTGATGAACTCTCTGCTGTTCTTTTCTTGCCACACATAATAGATCTCACCCGCCATTATTATTCTGAATATCTCAGCTTTGGCATCCTTTCCCTTGCAATATGTCATAGCCCAGTCAAGTTCAGCCTCCCACTCTAGCGCTTGCTTATTCAGTCCTTGCCAGCTAAGAAGTCGCTCCCATATCTCACCTACAATATCTAATTTGAAAAACATGTTGGGATATACTCTCATGTGCATTACAACATAAGGGACATGTTTGATCAGTAAGAATCCCCTATTTATGTTGTATGTCCTTGGTGTATAATCTCCCATGTGCTACCAATCTTACAATGAACAACCACTTTGGTGATCCATGGTTATTACAAACAAGTATTCTCCAACTGACTTTTATGAATGTTCCTAGCATCTTCTGACACATTTTCTTGATAGGAAACTCTTCCATGCTTTGCAGCTCCATGAAAGTGATATCAGCTTCCTCAAAGTACTACTTAGCTTTGAAAATTTTCTAAACCATTCAAGATGCTTGATTAGTGTTGGCTTCCCATATTATTCTTCATTTCCCATAGTATGAATGAATCTGCTTCACCCATAGTGTCATTCTTTCTGCCCACATTCCATAGCATCTTGCATATAGCGACCTTGCTCCAGATTGCAATATTTAGCAGACTAAGACCCTCAGCAGACAAAGGTAAACATAGTTTGTCCCATGCCAGTAAAGATTTTTTGGAAATATCTGTTCCCCTAGTCCATAGGAATCTTTTACATATCCTTTCTATGAGCAGCACAACTTTCTTTGGTAGAATAAACATTTGTGTCCAGAAAACATGTATTGAAAACAAAATACTCTTCAGTAATTGAACCCTTCCAGCATAGGATAGGACTTTAGTTGTCCATGAGTTCACACTTTGCAGCATCATCTCAAGTAAAGTTTGACATTGGACACTTGAGAGTCGCTTAGTACTGAACGGCACTCCAGGTACCTAATAGGCAGCTCACCTTTAACAAAGTCCGGGACATCTACTATTTGATGTTAGATGTCTTGACTAACTCTCCAAAATACACAGAGCTTTTGTTCAGGTTGGCAACTAATCCAGATGTAAGGGAAAACTTTTGATAGCATTCAAAAACTGTCTTAACAGACTTAAGATCACCCCCACAAAAGAGGAGCAAATCATATGCAAATCTCAATTACGCCACTTGACGTTTTTCACACTTTGCGTGACACTTGAAACCCTCTGTCTTCTTTATATTCTTTTAATAGCTTGCTCAAGTACTTCATAACCAGCACAAACAGGTAAGGGGACAAAGGGTCCCTTATCTTAGTCCTCTTTTGGCTTCAAATGGTTCAGATATCCTACCATTAATCATAATAGAATACGAGACTGTTGTGACACAGTTCATAATCCATTTAACATACAGAGAAGTAATGTTTAATGTAATCAAGGATTTTCTCCAAGTACACCCATTCAACTGAATCGTACGCTTTTCACATGTCAACTTTCATCATACACCTTGGAGAAATATTTTTCCTACCATAACCCTTCCACAATCAAAGAGTATAGGTTTTTACCCTTAAAATCGGATAAATATTAAATTTTTAAGTGGTTTTAAGGATACACAGATTAATTTAATACAAAGCGATAGATTAAGTCAAATTTAACAAACAAATATAAAATAGATTCAAACCACTCGAGGAAGATAGTTCCAGCCTTAGTGAAATATTCACCCTCGCTCCAGGCTCGCTATGGCCAGCATTGATGAACAAGAGAGAGAGATAATAACAGAGAAAATAATAATATATTACTTTAAAATGCGTGTAACAATGTACTTAATGAATATTCAGACCCCCTTTATAAATTAGGAGAATCCTACTCTAAGTATAACTCTAACAAAGGTAAAAAAAATCTTATGTTTAATTGATTACCGGTTCAACATTGACACGTGACGAGATCACCGCCGTAATATCTGGCCGGTCACAGATAGTACAGTCTTTTGTTGGATGTGCTTGATTGTCCGACAATGTTCTTCAAATTCGTTCAAATCTAGGACCAATTTCGAACCGTGACCTCAAAATTCTCGAGGGCGGGCATCATGCCCCCGGATTCTGATTCGATGAGACTTTTGCCTTGATTTGGTCCCCTGTCATCATATCTCGAGCTTGGCTTATTTTGTCAGAGACTGGGATGAACCATGAGCACGATTTTATCTGTATACAGATAGTCCCCTCGTTTCTTGGAGAGTAAATGACGAGAAATGATATGAGCTTCCGATTCTTGCTTCAACACATCGCGGCATAAACGACAAAATACCTTAAGTGTATCGTCAGTCATGTCTTAATGGCATCAAATGCATGACAGCCGCCGGTCGGCCCCTAGACGTGAATCGTCGCTGAACTCCTATAAATACCCCCTCTTCTATCCATTTTTCACTTTACACCAAATATTTTACCTTCGTACCTTCAGGGTTTCAACATTCTCTAGCAGTTTTACCCTCATTACCCAAGGTTCTTCAGACTTTGCAAAAACTTTTACTCATCTCCTACTCAAGACAACAAGTCTGATCTTTCAACTTTCACTCGTTCTTCACCTTTTCCAAGCTTTTTCTTCCACAACAATGGCAAAACCCTCAAAATCTGTTCCTCGTAAGGATGCTCCTTCTTCCTCGTGACCGAGCACTAAGGTCGAGGAGATCGCCCCCGATAAGGTTGTTGATGAACCGGCGGAAGATCCCCCTTTGAAGATGTTCATTCTTGATGGTTATTCAGTCACCGACGACTTTAAGGTTGTGAAGCCTTCTTCTGTACAGGGTCGGTATGAGGAGGCCTCGAGCTACATTTGCATAATTACTGAAGAGTTTCTTCCCATGGTCCGAAAAAGACTACAACTGGGCCGATGGAGACATAATGGTCCCCGACCCCTAAGAGGCTATTACCACCCATGTCGAAGGATATTTAAGTTTTTACACTTATCCTTTTACATAGGGCCCGGTAGACCTAGTCATCTTAGACTTCTACAGGAGGTATAACGTGTGCTTTGGCCAGATTCATCCATCACTATGGAGGATCATGATCCTCCTCCAATTTTTTTTAGCAAAATCTATGGGTGTTCATTCACTATCAATCATCTATTCCGCTTATACAGTCCTCGAATCCTCTTGGGGGGGACTGATAAAGCTAGTATGTCGGGCCAGCAAGGCCTCGTTCCCGAGCATTGATGAGGACTGGGATCGGGGTTGGCAAGGACATTTTGTTCGAATGAGCACCGTCGATTTGGTACCTGCTGAGTGGAGGTTGTTCCCCGAAAGGTGGAACGTATCATGTAACTATTTCCTTTAAGCGTCGATTTTATGACTTATCTTCCCTTTTCTTATCTGTGCTTGTTATGTTGTAGCCCTTGCTCGAGTTCCGAATGCTATCCCTAGACTCAAGGAATGGGATGAGGGCATTGTGTCACAGATGCCCTACTCTGAGCACTTATGGTGCAAACTTTCAAAAGGTCGTTGGGAGGCCCGTTCCCATGGTAAGGTGTTTTTCCCGAACAAGTTGTATTGAACTTTTTCTTCTAAAATCGCGTCCTTATCTCCTTAACTTTCTTTTGGAGGTTTGCCTAAGAACATCGAGCTTAGGTCTTCAGTCGGCGATGAGGACTTGCCTGTTAAGTCTCCCGCTCTGAGTCAAGGCGGAGAGAGGAAAATGAGGAGGTCTCCAAGTTCTCCGAGCTTGGAGAAAAAGAAAACAAGGAGAAGGTTAGTGCGCAAGCCAAAGGAAAACACCAGCTCCCGAGCACCAGCTTCGGACTTGCAGTATCCGCTTAGGGACGAGTCCGAGAGGGAGAGCCTTTTACTTTTGTGGCCCGCGAGTCTTCGCCCTTCGAAGAACAAGGGGCTCTTGAACCAAAGACCCGTGAGGCCAATCTTCCTCAGGTAGGGGTGGACATTCGGTACTTCGGTTCGGTATTTAAGAATTTTGGTTCGGTATTTCGGTATTCGATTTATCAATTATGTATACCAAATACCATACCTAAATATTTCAGTACGGTTCGGTATTTCTTATTTTGGTTCGGTACGGTTTTGGTTTAAACCAAATCTATGTTATAATGCTTGTGCCTATTCAAATTTGTAGCTCTTAGGGTTGAAAAGATACGTTTCAACTTTTGAAACCAATATAACTAGCATTTGACTAAACACGGAGGCAATGCAAGGAAGCATCTTATAATACCATTGGCTAATACAAGAGAAAAAATTGCACCTAAGTATTACAACTTACACGTAAAATGTAACAATTCCTTTTATGCCTCTACTATAAAGCCATGCTTTATCCTAAAGCAAAAAGAAGGATAGTTGAACAATCCATTCAAGCTCAATTCCAAAGATAGTTGACTGCCTATACAGTATACACTTTTTATCTATGCTACGAAATTTCTAGAACTTCTTAATCTGCTTGGTGGAACCTTGCTAAAGCCTAAGGGTAAGGAATTAGGGAATTAGGGGTTTTGGACTTTTGAGGTGTGGGCTTAAAGTTATTGGGCTAAAAAATAAAAATAAAGTTGAGCTTGGACTAAACTATTTTTGTATTTGCCCCCAGGGCCTAGCTCAAGTGGCAAAGGGTGGTGGATTTGTGTCTTAGGTCACAGGTTCAAGCCCCCACACCATAAAAAACAAAGCCTGGTATTTAAGTGAAGAAGGCTATAGGGGAGGGCCCATTATCCACCGAGTTTCGAAGGATGCGATTTGTCCAAAGGATCGGCCCCAGACGGATTTTTCGGTCATCCAAAAAAAAACTATTTTGGTATACCGAAATATCAAAAACCCAATACCGTATACCGAACCGAAATACCGAAATACTGAAATTTATCTACCGAAATAAACCGAAATACCGAAAAAACCGAAATCGAAATACCAAATTAATTCGGTTCGGTTCGGTTCGAAATTTGGTTTTTTGAATTTTATGCCCACCCCTAGCCTTAGGCCCGGGAGGTCGATGAGGAGGCCGAGACTGAGGCTTCTCGGGATGCGGGAAGTACCCTGAAGGAGGCACTTAGTGTGATAGACATCACCGAGTCACCCTCGTTTACCGAGTCTGTGTACAACGAGGCCCAAACAGTGAAAGAACGACCCAACGAGGGGGCCAACGGAGCGGACAATCCCCTCCACTATTTTTTGATAACATGGATTCTACCGCCACGGAGGACGTCACTAATTTATGTGACTTAGAGGTACCAAGGAAAAGCTCGTCCTCAAGGGAAGGTAGGCCTAACTCGAGCCCAAATCCGGTCGGAAGCGGTCAATTATCATCACCGTTCCGGAGGATGCCCGGGTTCTTTTTGACCCCGTAGGGATAGCCAGTTACCTATGGTGCCTGGTGACTGAAGAAGACCAGGCCAAACTAAATGATCTAGACGCGCCATGCCTGTTCAACGAAGCACAACAGGCGCTGAACCGGGTAACTCTTGATAATTCCTGATGATTCTATTTTTCTTCTAATATTTGAACTAATTTTTTGGTAATTCTAATATCCTTCCTCATATTTTCAGGCCTCGATGCTCCACCACGAGTCCTTCTTCCGATATCGGGATGAGTTGCACCAACTCAAGGTCGAAGCCAAAGTGCTCACTAAGAAAAGAAACGTGTATAAACTTCTCAACAAACAACGTAACAGTGAAATCAAGAGCCTCCGAGCCGAATTGGATGCGGATTAGAAAGAACATTCCGGCCTATTCGAACATATGAAAATTTTTTAAGTTAGTGATGATGATCTAGACAAGGTGTCTAACGGTCAGAATCCACAGGTCCAACAGAAGATTGATCGGGTTGGCCAGCTCCGGGATGAGATAGACGAAGTCAAGGCCATTGCTGAAGAGTGGAAGGGAAAGATGGACCGGTTGGCTTCTGAAAAGGAAATTAGCTCGGGAGCAATTGGCCTCGGAGGAGGGCTAACTTCAATTGATGAAGGAGAAACCAAAGGCACAGTCCCGAAAAATTGAGAAGCACCAGTCTCAAATGAGCTCGACTGTTGCCATCGGGAAACCGTCGCCAACGAGCTGAAAGCAGCCAAGTCAGTGACTGAAATAACCAAGGTCGATGCCGATGAGATAGTGGCCCAGTACAAAGCCGATGTTGAGGCTGCTTAGGGATTCCTAAAGGCCATAGTCAACCATGGGAATTGGCAGCCCCGGAGGGAGGCTCTCGAAGAGGTTCATGCTCGGGGGTGCGATTTTTCAGCCGAGCTTGAAAATATTAAGAGGCTCGAGGCCGAGGCCAAGAATTTGGTGTATCCTGAGGATAAGGAAGATCCCAAGGGTGGGTTCGGAAGGATCCGAGGACGAGGAAGATTTCGACGGCCCCGGTGATGAGGTAGGCTCTGGTGAGGATTTGGCTTCTTAAGTGCCTTGTAATATTTTGCTTTTGTACCTTTGTATTTTATTGACGCTATTTCGCCTTTGTAAAAATTTGCGTATATATATAAGGATTTTTCCTTTCCACAATTTTTAAGCTTGATTCTTTTTGATTTTTTATTTATGATCGCAAAGATTTTGGATTCCTTAGCATGTAATAATTAGGTCTTATCGGAGGTTAGAACATTGTTCGTTTTCGAGACTATTTTTCTTAAGGCTCGTGAGGGGTCTTGGTATGACCGAAAGCTTTCCCCGAAATGTTCACTTAGACTTTTTTATAATTTTGCCGAGGGTAGCCTTCGAACCGGTTTAGAAATTTTGAAGGCCTTATATTATAGTTACGGATCTCGGACGTCTCCGAGCCATTGTAGGATGGTAGTAGCCTTTTATGTTCGGGTATTTCCTAATGGGATCATTACCCCAAGTTATCTGGGCTTTCCCAGGACGATAGTTTCGCATGGGGATGGCCATAGCCTTTAAAGTTCGCGCACTGCCTAATAAGCTTTTTGCCTCCGAGCTTTGATAACCCGAGTCAACCGAGCCTGCCTAGGATGATAGTCCCCGAGTGAGGGTGACCTCTTGGATCCGAACAGAGGTGGCCTTTGGGCTTGATATCTTTAGGGGACCGAATGTAGAAATTTTTAAGGGAAAAAATGTTTATCCGCAAGGAGAAACTTCCTTTCATTTTTGTGCATGATATACAAGGTTACAAATGTGTACATACTTCGTGTCAGAGTTTGGGTGGTCTATGGGGGCACGGTTCATTTGACCTTTTGGCCCTTATAATATATCCACCGAGCCTAGGTAGTTCGAGCATAAAGTTTCTCTCCTTGCCAAAATTATTATCCGAGGATGATGGCCCCCAATATCGGAGGCCGATCATAGTGAGGTCTCGGATACTGTTAATGTGGTCCTTGACTCTGGTCTTTGACTCGAAGTTAGCGTGATCCACTATTTCCTCGTTAAAAAACTTACCGAAAAATCCATTTTGGAAAAAATCGGTCTAAGGAAAAAAGAGTTCAACGCGTACTTTGAGGCCTAATAGTCGTATCGTCCCTTGATCGTTACCTGCAAGTGTTAGTATAATATGTAAAGTAAACAAATGAATTGCGTTGTACCTCATAGTAGTATCATTTTAAGTGGGCCACATTCCAGTTGTTCGGTAGTCGATCACCGTTCATCGCTTCGAGTTTGTATGATCCTTTTCCAATGATCTCGATAATTTGATATGGACCTTCCCAATTTGGCCCAGCTTCCCCTCGTTCAGGTTTTGGGTGCTCAATGTCACCTTCCTTAACACCAAGTCCCTGATACCGAAGTGTCGAAGGTTGGCTCTTTGATTGTAATTTTTTACTTTTGGGCGGCCATCCTGAATTGGGCGGCCTCGCGTCTTTCATCTAGCAGTTCCAGGCTCGTATTCATGGCCTCATTGTTTGAATCTTCGGTCACATATCGGAACCTGAGACTCGATTCTCCTACTTCGATCGGTATTAGAGATTCGGTTCCGTAAACCAACAAGAATGGTGTGGCCCCGGTACTAAACTTCGAGATTGTACGGTATATGCCTATAGGACTTTGGGCAAGATTTATTTCAATTTTCCTTTGGCGTCGGTCAATCTCTTTTTGAGGTTTTGGAGTATGGTTTTGTTGGTGGACTCCGCTTGCCCATTCCCACTATGGTGGTTAGGTGTTGATAAGATCCTTTTGATCTTATGGTCTTCGAGAAACTTTCTTACTTTGCTTCCAGCGAACTATTTCCCATTGTTGCACACGATCTCCACCGGCATTCCAAACCGCCATATTATGTGGTCCCAAATGAAATCGATGACTTCCTTCTCCCTGACTTTCTCATACGCCTAGGCTTCCACCCACTTAGAAAAATAGTCAGTCATAAATTATATAAATTGAGCCTTACCGGTTGCCTATGAAAGGGGTCTGATGATGTCCATCCACCATTTCATGAACGGGCAAGGTGACAAGACTGAATGCAGCAGCTCCCCTAGCTGATGAATCATCGGAGCATGCCTTTGACATTCGTCATTTTTGTACGAACTCCTTCGCGTCCTTTTCCATGCGGTCTAGTAGTAGTCGACTCTGATTATTTTTCAAACTAATGATTCGGCTCCTGAATGATTGTGCAGGTGCCTTCGTGGGCCTCCCTTAGAACATACTCGGTATCTCCCCGTCCTAGACATATTGTGAGTGTGCCAACGAATGTTCTTCTGAACAAGGTACCATCTTCTTACAACCTGAATCGGGCCGCCTTCGTACACAGAGCCCTCGATTCTTTAGGATTCGAGGGCAGTTTTTCGATCTTCAGATACTCTATATATTTGTTTCTCCAGTCCCAAGTTAGGCTTGTTGAGTTTATCTCGGCATGACCTTCTTCCACTATTGATCTCATGAGTTGTACGACCAACACCGAGTTGAACTCATCGTCATCGACCTACGATCCCAAGTTAGAAAGGGCATCGTCCTTAGTGTTTTGATTATGTGGTACATGTTGTAGAGTCCACTCCTTGAACTGAGGTTACGTTACCTGCATCTTATCCAATATCTTTGAATTCATTCCTCTCTGACCTCGAACGTCCCATTAACTTGGTTCACCACAAGGAGGTAGGCTCACTTAGCTTCGATCACCTATTCCCCAAGCTTTTGGCCAATTCGAGACTTGCAATCATGGCCTCATACTCGGCCTCGTTGTTAGTCCATTTTACAGCCCTAATAGGTTGTCTAACTACATTACTTGTCAGTGTCTTCAATACAATGCCATGTCCAGACCCCTTTGCCTTCGAGGCACCATTTGTAAAGAGGGTCCAGATTCTCGAAAAAGTCACCAAGTTCAGCAAGAACTCTATTTTGACCTGGGTATTAGGGACGACGTAAAGTCGGCCATGAAGTCTGCCAAAATTTGAGATTTGATGGCGGTCCGGGGTCGATATTCGATATCGTAGCCCATTTGGCCAGTTGTTCTGAGAGCTCGGGTTTATGCATTATGTTCCTCAATGGGTAAGTAGTTACAACACATATGGGGTGGCATTGGAAGTATGGGTTTATCATCCAAGATGTGCTTAGCAAAGCGAGCGCCAATTTTTCTATGCGAGGATACCTAGTTTCGGCCTCGCCTAGAGTTCTACTAACATAATAGATACGAAATTGTGTACCTTCTTCTTTCGGAACTAGAATTCCACTTAGTGCCACCTCAGATACTACTAAGTATAGGTACAGTTTTTCGGGTGCCTTCGGAGTGTGAAGAAAAGGAGGGCTCGAGGGATACCTTTTGAGTTCCTCCAAGGCTTGTTAGCACTCCAGAGTCCATGAGAATTTATTCTTCTTCTTCAATAGTGTGAAGAAACGATGGCTCTTGTCGGAGAACCTCGAGATAAATCGACCCAAAGAGGCTATGCATCTGGTTAACCTTTGTACATCCTTGACGTTGTCCACTATGGTAATGTCCTCTATGGCCTTAATTTTATCAGGGTTGATTTCGATCCCCGGGTTGGACACCATAAATCCGAGAAATTTTTGGATCCAATTACAAGCACATTTTTCTGGATTCAGCTTCATATTGTATTTCTTCAAGATATCGAAGGTTTCCTGCAAATAATTCAAATTGTACTCTACTCTCAAGGACTTAACCAACATATCGTCAATATAAACCTCCATTTTCCAACTTGTTCTTCGAACATCTGATTTACTAGGCATTGGTAAGTGGCATCGGCGTTTTTAGTCTGGATGGAATTATGTTGTAGCAGTAGGTACCGTACTTAGTGATGAAGGACATTTTTTCCTGATTGCCCGGGTTCATCCGAATTTTTTTATACCCGAAATAGGAGTCGAGAAAACTGAGGATCTCGTAGTCGGCGTCGTATCGATCATGCGATCGATGTTGGGAAAAGGGAAAGATTCCTTGGGACATGCATTATTCAAATCTTTATAGTCTACACACATTCTTAATTTATTCCCTTTTTAAGGGACTACCACTACATTTTCTAACCAATCTGGATACTTAACCTCCCGAATGGACCTATTTTAAGGAGTTTAGATACCTCGTCTTTGATGAATGCATGCTTGAATTCGAACTGAGGTCTCCTTTTCTGTTTGACTGGATGGAACTTCGGGTCAAGGCTCAGCTTGTGTATGGTTATTTCCAGGGGGATCCCTGTCATATCAAGGTGGGACCAAGCGAAACAACCCACGTTATATATAAGGAATTGAATGATTTTTTTCCTGAGCTCGGGACTTAACCACGTGCCTAGGTGTACCTTTTGATCAGGCAGGTGTCCGACCATGCGACTTGTTCCAGCTCTTTGCTTGTTGATTTGGTGGCGTCGAAATTGTCGGGGACTATGAAAGATCTAGGAACTCCGTTGTCGTCATCTTCATCCATCCCCTACTTCTCCGGTTCCATCGAGGCCGGTATCAGTAAATTCTATTTGGTCTCGTCTTTTCCCATCGGGTTCAGACCCTGTGATGTCAAAAGTGCGGATACCGGGATCACCGCGTCGACTGCGAACGTCTCCTTTGCCGCTGGTTGCTCTCCGTAAACTATTTTAATTCCTCCATATGTTAGGAATTTCAGCACCTGATGCAATGTCGAGGGGATTTCCCTCATGTTGTGAATCCATGGTCTCCCGAACAAATAATTGTACCCCATGTCCCCTTCGATCATGACTTCATTTCCTGATTAGTCCCCGCGGTATATACCGGTATTTTATCTCCCCTTCAGTGGTCCTGCATGCCATGTTGAATCCGTTTAGAACCCTGATTTCATGCACGATTTGGTCTTGCAAACCCAGTTGTTCCACGACCCTCAATGATATTGGCCGAGCTACCTGGATCAATTAATTCTCTCTTAACTCGAGATTTATTTATGAGTACAAAAATTACTACTACATCGTTGTGGGGCTACACGATGCCTTCACCGTCCTCACCGTTGAAAGACAAGGTCCCTTCTGGTAGATAATCTCAAGTCCGTTTTTCTCTCGTGAAGGATACTTTGGTTCACTTAGCAACGAATGTTGGTAACGTCGTTCCCACCGATGATCATGTTAATGACATGCTGAGGTTCCTCATGCTTGACCTGTTTATTGGAATCTCTATTCCTGAAATGATTTTTGTCTTGATCGCTCATGAATTCTCGGATTTGTCCATTTTTATAATCGGGCTACTTCCTCTCTTAATTGTCGGTAATCATCTGTTATGTGGCCGTGAGTTCCATGATATTTGCACATTAGGTTAGGATCCTTTTGGACTGGATCGGAATGCAGAGGTCGAGGCCTTTTGGTGTATTTGATGTGTTCGATGGAAGATACGATAGCGGCGGAGTCGATGTTAAAGTTGTACTCTAATAACATTGGCACTTCCTTAGGCTCGATGGGCCTATCGAAACTGTTTTTGCTCATGAGTCCCCGGTTGTTTTGACCTCGATCACTCCTCTTTTCATTTCTCATAGAGTTTTTCCCAGACCCACTACTTCTTTAGTCTCCATTGTACGGCTGATATCGATCGGAATGCAGAGGTCGAGGCCATTTGGTGTATTTAATGTGTTCGATGGAAGATACGATGGCGGCGGAGTCGATGTTAAAGTTGTACTCTGATAACATTGGCACTTCCTTAGGCTCGATGGGCCTATCAAAACTGTTTTTGCTCATGAGTCCCCGGTTGTTTTGACCTCGATCACTCCTCTTTTCATTTCTCATAGAGTTTCTCCCAGACCCACTACTTCTTTAGTCTCCATTGTACGGCTGATATCGATCGGAATGCAGAGGTCGAGGCCATTTGGTGTATTTGATGTGTTCGATGGAAGATACGATGGCGGCGGAGTCGATGTTAAAGTTGTACTCTGATAACATTGGCACTTCCTTAGGCTCGATGGGCCTATCAAAACTGTTTTTGCTCATGAGTCCCCGGTTGTTTTGACCTCGATCACTCATCTTTTCATTTCTCATAGAGATTCTCCCAGACCCACTACTTCTTTAGTCTCCATTATACGGCTGATATCGATCGGAATGCAGAGGTCGAGGCCATTTGGTGTATTTGATGCGTTCGATGGAAGATACGATGGCGGCGGAGTCGATGTTAAAGTTGTACTCTGATAACATTGGCACTTCCTTAGGCTCGATGGGCCTATCAAAACTGTTTTTGCTCATGAGTCCCCGGTTGTTTTGACCTCGATCACTCCTCTTTTCATTTCTCATAGAGTTTCTCCCAGACCCACTACTTCTTTAGTCTCCATTGTACGGCTGATATCAATCCCTGTTTGATCTTGGTTCACGATCAACAACTCTCTTGACTTTGTCGATGGTTCTGACGGGATAAAGAGACCCGGAAGGGGCACCAAGCTTATCATCTTTGACCTTGATTTTTGATTGATATCGGTTATACACGTCGGCCCAGGTAACATCCGGATATTATACCAACTGTTGTGAAGCCAAAGAGCTTCGAACATTGAGTCCTTGGGTGAAAGCCTAAACGGCCCAATCATCAGCGACTGGGACAGGTCCATCCATTCCATTTGAAAGCGGGACATGAATTCTCTGAGCACCTCATTATCCCTCCATCTTACTTTGAAAAGGTCTGACTTCCTGGTCTCGACCTTGATCTCCCCAGCGTGTGCTTTTACGAAGAAATCTTCAAGCATAGCAAACTAGCCAATTGAATTAAGAGGTAGGTTATGATACCGTATCATAGCTTCCTTTGACAGAGTTTCCCCAAACTTTTTCGATCGAGCCCGTAGCTTAAACTCCGCTGAGATCCTATTTTTATCAGGTCCGCAGCTTGAACTCCGTTGAGATCGATAGGGGACACCTTGTTACCGGGTTCTACATTGTTGTTTTCACCATGGTGACCGTACTCAGCATCCACGTTCAGAGGGGCTGACTGGGAGTTCGAAATTTTGAACTTTAGCCTGAAATTAGAGGCACTTCAAAGAACAAGTGTAAAATAGGGTGTGTTATAGAAGTTTGTATCAAATAGCCATTATTATCCTTAGCCCCACGGTGGGCGCCAAACTGTTTACCCTTAAAATCAGATAACAATTGAATTTGTAAGTGGTTTTAAGGATACGCGGATTAATTTGATACAAACCAATAAATTAAGCCAAATTGAACGAACAAAGATAAAATAGATTCAAACCACACGATAAAGATAGTTCCAGCCTTAGTGAAATATATTTACACTCGATCCGAGCCCGCTATGGCCAGCACTGATGAACAAGAGAGAGAGATAATAACAGAGAAAATAATAATATATTTCTTTGGAATGCATGTTACAATGTACTTAATAAATTATCATACCCCCTCTTTATAGAGTAGGGGAATCCTACTCTAACTCTATAAAAGGTAAAAAAAAAATCTTTTGTGTAATTGATTGCCGGTTCTACATTGATACGTGCTGAGATCCCCGCTGTAATATCTAGCCGATCACGGACATTATGGCCTTCTGTTGCCGTACTTGATTGCCAGAGTATTTTCTTCAAAGTCGTTCAAAGTTAGGACCGATTCCAAACCGTGACCCCGAAATTCTCGAGGGCGGGCGTCATGCCCCCGTATTCTGACTCGATGAGACTTTTGCCTCGATTTCGGTCCCTTATCATCATATCCCGAGATTGGATTATTTTGTAGGAGACCGGGAAGTACCATGAGCCCAGTTTTACCCGTATACAATAGGCATATATCCTAATTCTCTAACAGTAGCAACATGTATATTCATCATTCAGTTGAAACAGAAGAACAAGATATCTAAAAAGACACATGCTTTTACTTTAGAAGCTCCACAAGAACTTACGGGTGGCATATATAGGGATCGCAGTGATAATTGTTAAAGCAAAAATTTATTCATACTCGATGTTTATCAATCAACATAACATGTGTTTATATATATTATTATCACTAACCATGATGAACTGCGTATAATTCAGTATAAACATGGATATTTGATAAGTAAATATATTCAGTAACTTTATAGAAAGAAATTCAAATTTTGGCACAGTTAAAAAGGGAATGTGGGAGACCATTGGTCCATTTTACGAGTCCGGAACCAAAATGTGTTTTTTTACTCAAACGACCAAAATGCGTGAAAAAAATATTACTGACGAATATAAATATAGCGCCCTTTTAAAGGGAGTTATACCTTAACGGTTGTTTTTCCCATTAAAGTATAACGCCCTTTAAAAGGGCGCTATATTTATGGCGCTTTTTATAACAGCGGTATATGTGAATTTGACAAGACTGCCATGTATAGCGCCTTAATAAAAAGCGATATACATATTTTGTGGGGCCACCAATAACTATTTTGTGCTTAACTGACATAATAATAATTCAAATGAGTATATCGCCCTTATTTAAGGCGATATACCTCAAAAAATTCGACCCCCCGGATTGGGCATTGCCTTATTTAAAGAGGTTAAGGATTTTGTAAAAATCCATTCAGAAATATTCTCAAATCTTGTTAAATTTTTCTTCGTTAAATTGTTTTTTATTTTGTCATAATGTCTGAAGAGCGAAGGGTTAGGGTTTCATTATATTGGGGGTGAGGTTGTGGTGGCGAACAACTCAGTAAGCTATAGTTTAACTCCACAGTGTCATGTTAAGTTTCCACTTACAATGGAGTACGATAGATTGATATTGTTGTTGTGTAAAAAATGAATGTAAGCAAATGTTCGGTGAACCTTAAAGTAACCGGAAGATATTCGAATTCTGTCATTCCGCAAGGGGTTGCTTGTTATGCGGAGTTTAACATCGAGGATGATGAAACTCTGAGTGATTTTTTAAGGACTCCTGATGAATACCGAGAATTTCTTTTGATAAAAATGTTGGAAACGTACGTCAAGGTTGAAGACGTTCGCAAAAATGAGGTTGCACAAAGCAGGGATATCCCTCAGTCATCGGGTGGTTATTTTTTAGCAGTTTTAGCCGATCAAGTTCTAGCTGCAAGAGTTTGGCTTGATCTAAACTTATCTCCATGGGTGAATGATGAGCGAGGAAATAATTTCTCTCCTACTTTACATAATCCACAAGACGAGTGGTAAACTTCAATTTTCCTTTGTGTTACGATGTTTATTTTTGTTGTATTGAATTTGTATTAACAATCATATATTCCACAGGGGGTACCGGCCATGTATGAATTTTACAAGTTATGAACTCACGCCCAGTTGGAATATGCATAGTTCTGGTGTGTTGAATTATGGTGGTCCATCCGGGGGTCATCACCAATAGGATAATCTCCATAATGGGATGTCAACACATTACAATTTGTAAGTGAAGTGATATAGCTATATGTAAAGTATTTATCAATCTGAGTAGCTCATTATTTTGTTGGTTGTGCAGTGAAAACTAGCAACTTGAACATCCAGTCCGGACTCAATTGCCCGAAGATGACATATTTAATCGGGATCTGGCAGATGCACAGAGTCAGGAAGAGGACAGTGATTATGAAAACAATGTCAATGAGTCCGGAGATGACACACCCTTCCCTAATGAGGGTGGTGAAGATGAGGAAGAGAATGCTGGACCTAATTTGACGAGGGAACATGCTCCACCCCCATTAGACCAAGAGTGTACAAGTCCTAAGTGTTGTTTCATTCAAGGGAGATTCCCTACCTTGATCATTTGCCAAGTATGCCGGATGTTGATGCCCTATTAATGAAATTCAGACAACAATGTGGGATGAGTCTATACCAATGGTGTTGTCAAAGGGCATGCTTTTTCTTGATAAAACGCGCCTAAGCAGGGCGGTGAAAATGTACAGCGTAAAAGAGTGTCGTGAGATAACGGTATGGGAGTCAACTCCGGATGTATACAAGATTGTTTGTCATAGATGGTTTACGAGTTGTCATTGGATGTTGCGTGCGAGCATGAAGAAAACAAATATGTGGAAAGTGGATAAATACATTGGCACCCACACTTGTGAAATGGACACATTCAGTGGGAATTACTTTAACTTGGATGTTGACTTGATTTCTCTGTCATGATTCCACACATTGAAGCATCCATAAGTTACAAGACCAAAGAGTGTATTACATCCGTCCACCAGGAATATGGATATACCATTACCAAAAGAAAGGCATTTCTCGGGCGCAAACATGTGTTTGAAATTATTTATGGTAACTGGGATAAGTCATTTGTATCTCGACCCAGGTACATGGCCGCTTTGCAACACTTTAACCCCGGGAATGTTGTTGAATGGAAACTTGAGCGGAGTCCGGGGATACCAGAATATATATTCAAATATGTGTTCTGGGCATTTAAACCAGTAATTGATGTTTTCTGCATTGTTGGCCGGTAATATCCATAGACAACACTCATGTCTATGGAAAGTATGACATTAAATAATTGATCGTCCTTGCAGTAGATGCTAACGGAAGTATATTTCCTTTAGCTTTTGTTATTTGTGCCAATGAAAGCCAAGAGACATGGACACTATTATTGAACCACTTGAAAGAGCACATTGTCAAACAGCATTCAGGTATTTGTCTAATATCTTATCGGCATGGTGGTATTATAAGTTCTTTAGAGAATTTGCCTGCATGGCGAGAACCGTATGCCTACCACCTTTACTGTGTGAGGCACCTGAACGCCAATTTCCAGAAGTCACATCCCAACAAGGATTTTCATGATTTAATGTGGATGACTGCAACATATCACCAAGAGCATAAATTTGTGAGGCACATGGAATCTATCATGCAGGAAAATGAGGGAGCCTATCGTTGGTTGATGTGACATAAGCCTGCAAAGCTGTCTTTGCATGTGGATGGTGGCAGAAGATGGAGAATTCTGACTACAAATGTGTCAGAGTCTTTCAACGGGTTATTGAAGTTTGCACAAGGATTTCCTATCACTTCCATGGTGCGGATGTCATTCAAGCATGGCGAAGAGGTTTGTTGAAAAGGCTACAGCTGCAATATCATTAATGGAAAGGAATGTTGAATTTTATGCCACTACCAATGAAAATATTTGAGAAATACAGGCGGCGAGCACATTGGCATCCATTTTTATAATATTTCCACAAGAGAAATACTTTTGAAGTTCGCACCGCTATCCATCAAAATGGGGGGAATAATGTACATACCATAAATGAATCTAGAAGATTATGCTCTTGTGGGAAACGGTTTATCTACCACATGTCGTGCTCACATGACATCAAGTGCTTTCAACATACAGGTTTAGGGCCAACCAACTACGTTGATAAACAATATAGTGTTGTTGCATATTAAACACCTATAGTGGGCAGTTGCAGCCAGTGGGTACCGAGCATTATTGGCTGTCAAAACCATTTAAAATGGTGTGTAACAAGGAGTTTTTGCACCAGCGACAGGTAAGAAAAAAAGAACGTGTATACGGCAACAAATAGATGTTGTTGATACTGTTTATGCGCACAAATATGGCATATGCTTGCAAACAGGACACGACCGTCGTAAATGTCCTTCAGCTGGTTTGGGTGGTTGTGGTAATCCAGCTCCTGGTGGAAGTTCGTTTAATGTGCCCAACTATCAAGGATACATGTAGTGTTTTGTTTTTGTAATGTGGTTGTAATAAGTATATGTACTTGTTTATCTTGCAGAATGTATGAAATAAAATTATGTTTCCATTGCTGTTAAATCTTATTGATATTTAACATAATCATACAGATAAACAATCTAAAATACTTCAGTGGAGTAAAATAATGAATTTCTCCCTCCCGCTCATGTTATCAAAAATAGTATTAGATTAAAAAATCAAACTTATTACGTTCACTTTCGAATTTCAATATTTCCAGCATTATATCGAAGGCTAAAGTTATTAGAAAACTACACTGTCGGAGGAGGAAGATGTTAGATAATTATATGAATATATATGTATATAATTAGTTCTAGTCTCATATGTAATAAGATAGCGCAATTAAATACTACATTATGTGTGTTGTCTTGTCGACCTGAAAAGCTGCCCGCCTGCAAAAGGTATCTCCTGGAAAAGTTGTATTGTACCCGAAAGAATCTTTAACACGCGAAGCATAGCATGGTTAAATACTACATTATGTGTGTTTTCTTGTCTACCTGAAAAGTTGCCCGCCTGCAAAAGCTATCTTTTTGGAAAAGTTGTATTGTACCCAAAAGAATCTTTAACATGCGAAGCATAGCGCATTTAAATACTACGTTATGTGTGTTGTCTTGTCGACCTGAAAAGCTGCCCGCCAACAAAAGCTATATTCTGGAAAAGCTGTATTGTAACCGAAAGAATCTTTAACAAGCGAAGCATAGTGCAGTTAAATACTAAGTTATGTGTGTTGTCTTGCCTATAAATAACTAGCGCATTTTAGTTATTATTTGTGCTTAACCAAAAACAAATAGTAAAACTTTCCATAATTTTTTCATTTTTCTTGCATTAACAAATGTTTGGACGCAATGACCAGCCAAGGTACTATTGGGGAAAACGTTGTATGATGAAGTCATGTTGGTCCGATAGTCATGTTGGGTGCAAATACTGGATGTGTGTAAACAGGTTTGGAGGCAATGACGGAAATTGTTGCAATTTTGAGGGATGGTATGATGAACCCATTAAGCAGGAATGCTACAAAAAATCTTTGCAGTATATTTGGAATATGAACTGTGAATACCAACACCGTGAGTCTAAAATGAAACGAGAAGTTGCGGTATTGCAGGAGAAACTAAAAGAGGCGGAAGAAGAAAAAATAGGCTGGAAGAGAAATTTAAGTGGTTAAAGCAGAGAATAATAGGCGGTAGTGACTAAACAATGACATGTCTGTGTTGAGTGTAGTATTTTATCTTTACGCTTTCTGTGTCATGTGTTTTCAATAGCTGTACTGAATTTAAATTATGTGAAGTTTATATGCTTGTGTTTGTGTTGTAGTATTAAAATAACTAAGAACCGGAGAAATAAAAACATAATGCGCATATAATGTAAACAATAAAAGTTGTTGTTATTATTTACTCAATGTCATATTTACATAAAATACAAAACAAATCAATGCATCCCACATCCTGTGTGCTTCAATGCAGTCGTTGGCCTGAGGCGCATCCCATCCCACCCGGCTACGCTATCAGGATCATCCTCATTGCATCGCCTCTTTATCACAGGATACGGTGCAGCATGATCGTCAGTAGGGCTTGCAGACTCGGTAGAAGGGGCCATTGGTCTAGCAGTAACCTACAGATTAATAAGTTATTTCAACATATGAATTTGTAATGTACGTGTTAAGTGACAAAAATCTAAATTGTCTTACCATGGTCTCATCGGGGTCCTGAATATAATCATACGTAGCAGCCAGGTGAGCATCGCACAAAGTGGCCTCCGTGACGGACGAGGATGAAGCCTTAGTAAGAAAAACATAAAGATATCTATGGCTAATCAATGAGATAAGAACAAATTTAAATTTAATAGTAATACAAACATACATGCGCCTGTGAAAGATCCCCAGCATCCCTCGATGATGAGCCATGACTTAGTCGGCACCACTATCAACATCTCGGGTCGGTCGATCATCACCAACGGTTGATGGGCATAGAAAGTACTAACCCGAATCCTCACGTGTAATGCTCGTGCCCGTGATCAACAATGGATCTGACAGGGTCACCTGTAAAATCCCTGGAGTGAGCTGAAGTTGAAGGTTGTATGACGACATGCTGCTGTGATGGTAGTCTGGCTCATGGAGGTCTCCCAGCTCATCAGGTCCAACACCCTCAACAGGTGCCTCAACGCCCCTTGCTTGGGACCACCTCCTCACCGGCCCCCACGACCTTGTGGGATATCCCTACCTCGTGGGGCACCCTTGCAACGTCGACCACGCTCCGGCGCTGCTGGTGCCAGACGATTGTACTGCTCTGGCGCCACATAAGTAGGGTCGTGTCCTAAGCACTCATCATTCTGGGCTTGTCGCAGTGTCCGGGCAGCCAGCTCTGTAACCTGTCGACCATACTCGTGCAAAGTGGGCGCTCCCTCATCGGCATGCTGCTGCATCTGCAGTCCCAACTAGTGGAACAAATGTAGGCCAATAGCCTTCACAACATGTAAAATATAAATTAGGGAACACTAGCTTAAAGTTAGAAGTAAGTACACCAAATAACATACCAGTGCCTCGTGCCTCCCGGCGTTTGGAACGTACTGACCGCCAGCGTGATAAATGGGATTCCCGATGAAAAGTCGGGTAACGTCGTGGTACCAGCCCATATAATCATGCTCAGTATCCGTCCGGCACGGTGAAAGGGGGGCAGAATCAGGTCAAGTCGCCAGTCCCAAGTATCGATATGCGCCTCTAGCCATGCCATATATGCCTGGTCCACCCTGGAACGATCAACCCACTGGATATGTGTGGTATGTTAGGGGGCGGTGGCGGTACAAGCTGCGGGCAGACAAACTGGCAAAGTACCCGCTCGGTGGCATGATGCTCCACAATATCAAGGCACATCAACGGGATGGAAGAGCTCCAAATAAGTCGGCCAGCCGAGCAATAATCGGGCAAGCCAGCTATCAGCACGTCACTATATGGCCTCCAAATGAACTATTAAGTGAAAATAGAAAACTTGAGTATACACAGCACATATGAATCCAGGCCAAGTAAAATTAGGTATACATTTACCTGTGCGCCCTCCAGCAAATCCAACAAATCCTTGCACAAGGGGAGATTGTGTCGAGCCTCATATTCTCGTCCATATCCCCGCCGGAAAACCCACCTCCTAGCTAGAGGGAGAAATAGAGGAGGTGCACCCGGAGCTAATGGTGGTAGAGGTGGATGCCACGGTAGGAGCCGCCCCCAGGCCCAAACCTAAGATACAAAGTGGACGTAAAATTTAAGATATATTTTTACTAGGTATGTTATAATGAATAGAGTATTCGAATATGTTTTCACCTATAGAGGCAGTAAAAATCCAGCAATGTCACGCTGAGTTCCCATGCTCGCCCGGCACATTTCCCTGTACAAGTAGCCGAGAACATCAGCACTTCAGCTGTACTGGGCAAATTATCTAGCCGCTCAAGATGATGAAGAAATCTCAAGCTAACTAGGTTCCCCGATATGTTCGAGAACAAGACCCCTCCAAACATAAGGAGTAGCAGCAACCTCGTGTACCGGTGAATATAAGCTTCGGTGTATCGTCGTGCAATGCCTCCAAATGGTCTCGGATAGTCGTCAACTGCAGATGACTGGCCCCAACCAGTGCAGTCTCCTCCTATGGTCGGAAACCGGTGAGCTGCTTCAGCATGTCTAGGTACTGCCCACCTGTCAGCTTTCTCATGGAATGCGGCATAGCAACAGGGTGTCTATCAACGGGCAGCCCATACACGACTTCCACGTCCTACAACGTCATGGTGGCCTCGCTAATGGAAAAGTGGAATGTGTGCGTCTCCGGTCGCCACTGCTCTATCAAGGCCGTGATCAAATACCAATCAAGTTGCAGCCGACCGATCTTCATAATCCTATAGAAGCCCATATCCTGGAGGTGTTTGACTACACGGGGATAGAGAACGCGGCCCTTGAGAAATCCCCACATGTCGTTTACTCTCCTGGCACGGAATGTTTGGGCCAGTAACTGTCACTCCCATATGTGGGAGGACCTATGATCGTCCTGTTACGATAGTAACTCCACGCTTGCAGGTCCGGGATGCATAGGTGGAACCTCCATGTCGTCTATTGTAAATTAAACAAGATTAATTACATTATTTTACTTTAATATGTTAGTTTATTATTTTACATGTTAGTTTTATTATTTTATATGTTTGTTTGTAAATTAAATAATTAATTTTCACAATTATACAAGATTTAATTATTAAATATTCACATATGGGTTCCGGGCTCGATATTTGAGGC
Source organism: Nicotiana paniculata (assembly GCA_005239505.1). Taxonomy (NCBI): domain Eukaryota; kingdom Viridiplantae; phylum Streptophyta; class Magnoliopsida; order Solanales; family Solanaceae; genus Nicotiana; species Nicotiana paniculata. The sequence continues at coordinate 2,376 of MDKI01103723.1, read as the reverse complement.
CAGTAGCACCAAAATATCTGGAATTCTTGTGTTCCTGATGAGAAACTTATCTCGATTTATAACTCAACATGCCTGTTATTTTAAATGTTAGTTTAATATTGTATGTGTTAATTTTATTAATTTATATGTTAGTATTATTATTTTACATGTTAGTTTTATTATTTTATATGTTTGTTTGTTACTCACTTATTTTTTACGATAATAACATTAAATAATTAATTTTTATAATTATACAAGATTTAATTATTAGTATGCATATATGGGTTTCAGGCTCGATATTTGACACCCAGTAGCACCAAGATATCCTGAATTCTTGTGTTCATGATGAGAAAATTATCTCGATTTATAACTCAACATGTCTGTTATTTTAAATGTTAGTTTAATATTGTATATGTTAGTTTTATTATGTTATTATTATTATTTTACATGTTAGTTTTATTATTTTATATATTTGTTACTCACTTATTTTTTACTATAATAAAATTAAATAATTAATTTTTATAATTATACAAAATTTAATTATTAAATATTCACATATGGGTTCCGGGCTCGATATTTGAGGCCCAGTAGCACCAAGATATCCGGGAAATATTGTTGTTTTCTCATGTTATTTTCTTACAATTGTTGACTAGAATTGGACAGAGTTTGTGTTTGAACTATCAGCTATTTTGACGTATTTTTGGGTATAAGAGAAAATTAAATGATTAATTTCAATAACTACAAGGATATTGTGCTTAAAGGCACTATATTTTACTAGGCTAACATGACACTATATTATACATACAAGCACTACATTAGGCCACAATATACCACTAGAGGGAACTAAAGTAACAATTTATCTATTTTACTAGTCTTTAAGCAAATAAATAATTTAAACCAGATAAAGATAATAAATAAATTTAATCACAAAACATTCACAAAAATACAAATACCACAGTAAAAAGTAACTTATTAATATTTTTTTAACAACTAATAATAATTTCTCTATTTTTACATTTTTTTAGCACACTAATATCATAGTCTGGATAAAATAACAAAATAGTTAAATCGCAAAAAAATCACAAAACAATATAGAACACATTAAAAATAACTAATATGCATTTTTATACGAGTTTCAACAAAAACTAAGTCGGAATACCTCGATTTAAGGTTTTTGAAAAGTTAAAGATTTGGCTATTTGAAGCCGAAACGAGGAACTCACAACGAGAAAAGGCCTTAGCTAGGATGTGGGACCGAGAATCATTACTTTTTGTGGGACGGGTGGGGTCTACTCGAACTTTTTTGGACGTTAATAGAGGGAGGACCGCTGGTTTACAAATAAAAAATGGGAGGGGTGGGGGTGGCTTCTGTTTGGTGGGGGAAGGGAAGGGGACGGGTTTATTAAGAGGTATAGCGCCCTTTTAAAGGACACTATATGTATTTTGGTCATTGAGTTTTTTTCATGCATTTCGATCGTTTGAGTCAAAAAAGACCATATTTTGGTTCTGAATTCTCCATTTTACCCCCTCAATTTAATTCCTCTTTTCTTCCCTTTCCAAACCTTGGAAATATTCCACTTGTGATTCCCAAAGCTATTAGGCTCTGTGTGTCCGTACATTGTGCTCTTTTTCCCTTTACGTTTTTTAAAGAAAAATAAAATCAGAAAGAGCCTGTGAAAAGAAATGCCTATGGAAACTTGTCTCTTTGCTTGTGGTATCTCAACGCGAGAAAGGGGAGAGCATAGTTGATAGTACTTTGGCACTTGCAAAATTTCCTTTTCAGACTTTAGTCTATTTTCTTATCTTTTTTCAAAAATTCACTTTGTTATATCTCGAAATAATTTATAAACTTTTATTCCATGTGAACATATTTCCTTTTTGGTCTGTTAAAAAAAAAAGACCCATTTCTAAATTTGGAAATAATTTAGCTTTAACTTCCAATTCTACCCTTAATGAGAAGCTTTATAATCACACAAATACTCTGGACTCCCTTTTGACTTGTTTAGTACCACAAATTCCAAAAGTCTTCATTTTTTTAAACTTTTTGCCCAGTCAAACAGGTTCACATAAATTGGAACGGAGAGAAATGGAGGAAGTAATTACTTCTCAGTCCTCATTTTATGCTTAGGGTGTGTTTGGTATGACGAAAAATATTTTTCGAAAAATATTTTCCCATTTTTCATTGCTTGGTTGCACCAAATAGTTTGAAAATTATTTCCTAGATATCACATTTTCCTGAAATTGAAGGAAAATAATTTTTCTAGAAAAAGTTAGGAAAATATTTTTCAAAAACTGTACCTACCCTCACATCTAAACCCAAACACCCTCTAACTTTAATTTTCTATTTTTTTCGTTTTTCTGCGCCACCCACCAACCCAACCCTGTCACCCCCTCCCCC
>ML348879.1:0-55363 GCA_005239505.1 Nicotiana paniculata | reverse complement strand
TCACTTAAATTGGAAAAACTCCCATACCCCCTTTGGGGCGTATAAAAAAGGAGGTGTGACAGGCATATAGGACGACTCTCCGCACGCCAACACAAGTGACTCCGTATTCACTCGTTTATGGAGTCGAAGTCGTCTTGCCACTTGAGCATCAAATACCTTCATTACGACTGACTATTCAAGAAGGGATCACTAATGAAGAAAATGCTCGACTTCAATTAGCAGAGTTAGAGGCTCTTGATGAGAAGAGATTGGAAGCTCAACAGAGTCTTGAATGCTATCAAGATCGATTGTCTCGCGCCTTCAATAAAAGAGTTCGCCCGAGATCAATTCCTTGCCATAAGAAGACCCATTATGACTTTACATAAACCTGTAGGGAAGTTCACTTTAAAATGGGATGGGCCATATGTCGTGTAAGAAGCTTATTCAAGTGGAGCTTACAAGCTGGTTGATGCAGATAGCATGAGAATCGGCCCTATCAATGGCAAGTTTATGACTTGCAACGCTCCTCGACGCATGAGCCTAAACTGCATGTTCCTACCACTCCTGGCCAACATGAGTCTAAATTGTGTACAGCCCACCTAAAAAGGTAAAAAAAAAAAATGTCCGCTAGGTTGAAAACCTCAAAAGATGCGGCCTAGAAAAAAGTTAGGACATAAAAAAAAGAAATTCCCATTCTGAACTACTGTATGACTTGATCCTCTTCACCGAGGTACGTAGGCAGCTTAGAGTTTCATTCTGAGTTCAGTCACATGAGTCCAAGAGATACATAAGGCTCCAGTGTTGTTCGAATGAAATACGATGGAATGTATTTCATTCGACCAGCACTTGAAAATGGAGCTGAGATACCATTCTTCTGTTAAACTTTGGATCATATTTGATTTAAAGGGGCAAGCCGCTATGGTAAATTGATGTCTTCAATGAAACGATGACAGTCTTTTAGGAGGATACAAAATATTTGCATTAAATTCTGGAGATTCGCTATATCTTCATGTTCACATAACCTTCAAATTTATCAGCCTTCACATCCGCTCACTGCCCTAAAAAAAAAAGAGTGACAATCGTGATCTTGAAAGAGAGCATGGATAAGTAAAAATTTCGCTAAGACGTAAAAAAAAAGGGGATGTCTGTGTCGCACTTTTTATTAAAGATTTTCGTTGCGAACTTTTAAAGGTGTTCGTCTCGAACGTTTAAAGGAATTTGAATTTGTAAAGGTTTTCGTTGCGAACTTTTAAAAATGTTCGTCTCGAACATTTAAAGGCATTCGGATTTTTAAGGTTTTCGTTCTGAACTTTTAAAAGGCGCGTGTTTCAAAATTTTAAAGGTGCTTGTTATGAAATTTTAAAGGTGCTCGTGGCGAATTTTAAAGAGTCCCTACTGCCGACTTTTAAAGATTTCTACCACAAATTTTTAAGAGTTTTCATTGCGTGCTTTTAAAGGTCTTCTACCGAACTTTAAAGGGTCAACTTTTAAAAATCCTGACCACGAGATTTTAAGGATCTTTGCACCAATTTTTATGGATTTTCGCCCCAAAGGTCTTTGCACGAACTTGTATGGGTCTTCGCCACGAATTTTTGAAAGTATTCATCGAGTGCTTTTAAAGGTCTCAACCGCAAACTTTTAAAGGTCTTCACTATGGACTTTTAGAAATCTTGATCACGAGCTTTTAAGGATCTTTACACGAAATTTTATGGATCTCCGCAACAATTTTTAAAGGTCTTCACCGCAAAATTTTAAAGATCTTTACTGCGAACTTTTAAAGGTCTTTGTGTGAACTTTTAAAGATCTTGATCACGGATTTTAAGGATCTTTACGCAAACTTTTATGGGTATTCGCCACAAATTTTAAAGGTCTTCATCGCGAACTTTTATGGTTTTCCGTCGCAAATTTAAAAGGTCTTCATCGCGAACTTTTAAAGGCCTTCACTATGGACTTTTAGAGATTTTGACCACGGGCTTTTAAGGATCTTTATGCAAACTTTTATGGGTTTCCGCCACAACTTTTAAAGTTCTTCATCGCGGACTTTTATGGGCTTCACCGCAAATTTTTAAGGTCTTCATCGCGAACTTTTAAGGATTTTCTTCACTAATTTTTAAAGGTCTTCATCACGAGCTTTTAAAGTCTTCACCGCAAACTTTTTAAGGTCTTCGCTGTGAACTTTTAAAGATCTTGACCTACAAAAAAGAAAAAAAAAGACAACAAAAGAAGAAAAGAACAAGAAAAGAAGAAGAAATTACCTTCGCGTCACTGAGTCGTCAAAAGTGTACTCAAAGTTGCTTGAAAACGCAAAAAGTGATGCTAATAGAAAGAATATCAGGCAGTTTATATAGATTTCATTGGACGAATATTTAGTATTTATTTTCAATGTGGGAACAAGCTACTTCCGATCTCTAACGGACATGACTTATTAAGTCGGCTGCATTAATTAGATATCAACATGGACTTGGTAGTAGTCTCCGAAAAGGAATCAAATAAGCATCATCATCTCAAAGGAGAATTTGGAGATATAGATTGGTTGGGAATCATAAGCACTTAAAAGTCTTACACGTCTAAGCTTCGATCATGTTAAAAGTAGAGCCAAACTACTTGCCAACTGACTTTATTGCAAATATCACGTGGAACAATAAAAAGGCAGATATGAATTCAAGATTATTATCATTGGAAAAAACTTTCATTTGTAGGAAAGAATTAAAGAAAATGCTGGAGAAGTCTACTTGGCTCACGTGTACTATTAAAAAATATAGTGTTTTTATTTTCTTTCATGTGAAAGTGATCATTGAGTGATGGTTTGGAATTGTAAGTTATGATAAAGATGGCTTGCATTAAGAAGCTTGCTACATATTTTAGTAGTAACAGAAGTTCTACCAAAAATATATTGCAAAAAAAAAAATATATATATATATATATTTATAAATCAAGTTAGCATGACTTTATATAGACATTGAAGCCAAAACTGGACTGGCTAATTTGGGAAAGGGTGGTATGTGATCAGGTCCCAAAAAACGTGTTAACCTCATCATATTACTTCAAGTTTAGTTCCCAGAGTTCACGCTTCGACAAGCCTTGAAGTAGGGGTATTTGTAGGCATATAAATTTTATAAAAACTAAATTCGTAAAATAGTTGGAATTATATTTTAAATTCAAGATATATTATTTCAAATAAATTTATTGGGATAATATAATTAGATTAAATAAATAAGTCTTAATCCGTTGGGCTAGTCCATTTAGTTGAGATACAAATGATGAGTCCGCTTCGTTAGGCCCAAGATAGTATTTTTCTAGAGGCCCAGTTTGATGCCACACATGAAATGACGTGGCACGCCAAGTCAAGCGGAAGAGCCAATAGGAACGTGCCACGTGTCAAAATAACACGGCCATGCCAAGTCAAATTAAAGGCCAATGAAATCGTGTCACGTGTCAAAATGATAAGGCCATGCAAAGTCAAATTAAAGGGCCAATGAAATAGCGCCACGTGTGCAAGTGGCATGTCCTGGCCAATCAAATGCGGCCTTGTCACACTTCAATTTGATTGGTCGGAAAGAGTTTGTTATTATCATAACTCTTTCCTCCCGCAACTGTAAATAGGGGTCTTCATAACCCAGAAAAGGGACCAGAAGTTATAACAAGAAGCAAGAGAGAGCTCGTGGATCAAACGCCGCAAATTTCTCTACCAGTTTCAAGCTTCAAGTAACCAAGTTCAAGTTCAAGTCCATGTTTAAGAACGAAGAACAAATGAAGTTCAAGCTCAAGAACGAAGAACAATTCAAGTATTCAAGATCAAGAGCGAGGTCAAATCAAATACAGGGCATTCAAGATCAAGGCTACTTGTTCGTGATATATTGAAAAGAAGAATGAGAGGATTCATAGAGATTGTACACTCATATTATTTGAAATAAAATACTATGATTGTTACGATATTTTTCGGTCTTAATTTTATTTTCTCGACGCATATATATCTAATAGCATTCGTACAACTTAATATCCATCTTGAGACGAAAATAACCCAACCCTTCAACAGCATCAGTACTTAACGTTACAATACCTCTAGCCATGAAAAAATCTCCTGTTCCTCCAACTACAGAAAGATCCCTATTTTTCTCCCCTATAATATCAGCCCCCATAATACTTAACGTACCATTATTCTCACTAGAATTAAACACCAAAGTATAAGCAAACCATGCATTATAAGTAGTCTTCATGTCATATAAATAAAACCCTTGAGCTCGTGCCACGGGCGTTGACACCAAATTCTGATCTACTGTTATTGGATCGTCGAAAACAACTAACATCCCAAAGTTGAAATCACCTAGGACACTAGGAGGGTTTGAAACATTTGCAGAGGTCGCATTTGCAGCATTTGTAACGTTGAAGAGGATGTCGTGATAATAGAGAACGAATTGTTTGCAAGGGTTTTCAAGTTTTAGGGTTTTAGAATTGGCTATGAGGAAACATGAGGAAGAAAGTATAACGAAAAGGATCTTGAAATAAGAAGATTTTTCCATGGTTTATAAGTTTATTGGCTTTTTTCGTTGAGAAATTGAAGTGATTTTTTCAAGTTATATAGGGCAAAAGACTCATGTTACTGTTATATATATTATATAGTAAACGGAGTGAATTCAGTGATCAAAGAATATACCTTTATACCTTAGTTGAAAATTTGAAGAAAATGTTATCTGCTTGTTTCAATAGTTGTGTACATAGTTGAAGACAAAGTTAAGTTGCACGAACTCCATTTTTTAATTTTGTCCAGAAAGATTGACCATTCGACTTGTCTTATTTAGTGTTTCATACTTTAAAATCGTACATATATAATTGTAAATTTGTAAGCTTTTAACAAATAAGACAAAGCTGCCAAACTGATTATTACACAAATTAAAAAAGAAAATTTTACCTCATTTATTTTAAAATATTATTTTCTATAGCTACCTTTTATCTTTTATAAAAAAATAAGTATTTATGGTATATACTATCATTAAGGCATGAAACAAGGCATCTATTTATGTTTTTCCTCTCTCTTAGTATTTATGATTGCCGTTACTGTTTATGGTATATACTATTTATGATTGCCGTTACTGTATTCATGAATACATGGCGCGAATACATGTGAATTATCATGGGCGACTTTCCAGTCGTGCCCCATGACCCCTTGGACGAGCCCCGTGGCGTCCTAGCAAGCTTCCCAACGCCTAGCGCCACAGACGGCCCCGTGGTCTTGGCCGCGCCAAGTGACAAGCGCGCATGTGCCTCTGTCACCCCACCGAATTCCCTCGCTAGCGCCAGCCAAAAGCAGCTGACAACGGACCTGTTTCTACCTCTGTAGAAAACTAAGTCCTTTTTCCCTGTATTACTAGAGTAGTTTTATTCCATTTACTTTCATTATGTTTCTCTAGCATATTTTTGTCTATTCCTGTAATGTTGGTTTATTTTTCTTAAGCATTATTAGGGGAGATCAAGCAATCAAAAACTTTCTAGCAAGCAATTCTCTGTACTGGTGTCTCTCCCCCTCGACACTGCATTGCCTTCTTTGTAATAGCTTTCATTAATGCAACCAAGCTTTTATTCAATTCTCATTACTATTCTCTCAATTGTTGGCATTGATTTTCCCGCATGGCACTGACAATCTCGTCTAGCGTGCGGAGGGGACCTCACTTGACGGACAACAACCTCCCTGACATCGGTTTCTTAGCCTTACGTCGCCCTTCCAAAGAATCTCAGGAAAGCGCCGCATAACAGTTGGTATCAGAGCATAGGCTCGACATCGGACGAGGGAACGCATTGGCATTACCACCATTTCTGACCATGGTGAATTATGGGGACCGCATTGCGGCCCTTGAGGAGACGGTTGGCATACTACGTCCCATCGTGGATACAGTGACGGAACTGAAAACCAGCTTAGTGCAAAGGTTGGACGACCTGGACCGCAGAATGGCCCAGGTCGAAGTTGACATAGAAAACATCAGTCGCGACTCTGAAGGAGGCCGGCAAACGGCAACTACTGAGGCAGCCGAAATTTTTGATGAATTCGAGGACCTCCAACAGGAGCGTGCCGAGGATTTAGTCCACAGGGCACATGAGGCAGACAGGATGAATGCCATGCAGCAAACCATTGACGACTTGACAGGCCAGCTCAATGTTGCCAATGGTGCTTTACAAGGCTTGCTTCGAGGCGGTGGAAATCCAATCGGGGGTGCTGCGAACCTCGCCCCCTTGGCACAAGAACTGAAGATTCCTGAGCCAAAGCCATACAGTGGGGCTAGGAATTCTAAAGAAGTGGAAAATTTCATCTTCGACATTGAACAGTACTTCGATGTCGTAGGAGGCCTAGAAGAAGCCAAGAAGGTATCAATTGCTGCCATGTATCTTCAGGGTGATGCTAAGCTCTGGTGGCGAGTGAAGTACGAAGCCACCAGGGCCGGTGAAGATGCTCTGGATACATGGGAGGAACTGAAGGCATCCATACGCCTACAGTTCTTCCCCGAAAATGTTGAGTACAATGCAAGGAGGAAACTACGGGAGCTCAGCCAGACCAAGTCAGTGCGGGACTATGTGCGAGAATTTTCTGCACTCATGCTGAACATCTGCGACATGGGGGACAAAGAAAAGCTATTCACATTCCTGGAAGGGTTGAAACCTTATGCCTGCATGGAGCTGCAAAGACAGAGGGTGGATACCCTACCCAAGGGAATCGAAGAAGCAGAATGCCTTGGGGACTATCAGATAGAAACTCAGAAGGATAGGCCGCAGCCGCCTATCCGAGCGGGTTACAAAGAGGGACAATCCAACAGTGTTGGCCCCAACAGAAGTGGGGGAGACCGAAGTGCAGGAAAACCTAAGGCTCCTTCCTCAAGCAGCAACAATTTTGCATCAAACAACAATGACCGAGGGAGAAAACCCCCCTCAGGATGTCGTCATTACGGCGGACGGATGATGATGAACAGACCGAAGCAGTTAGTGCCTTCAATGTAATTGTTGGTTCTGTTTCGGAGGCATTAGCGGGAACCAATGCTGGTATCCGCAAGAAGAAGGACCCCCACCCAATTGCCAAGAAGGGGAACAAAAAGACGAATAAAAGAACTCCTCCTAAGCAAGAGAGGACCTTGATGTTCGTTGAATTGAGGGTAAATGGAAAACCCATTCGGGCTATGATAGATACAGGTGCCACTCACAACTACTTAGCCTCAAGTCTTGGGATAGTTGTGGGAAAGGGTCGCGGTCATGTCAAGGCTATACTCCCCTCCTCAGCCAGTGGGTGGAATAGCAAAAGGAGTACCGGTAAAGATAGGGCCTTATGAAGGAAAGTTCACCTTGCGCGTGGTGATCATAGATGCCTTTGAGCTGATAGTGGGACTGGAATTCTTGAGGCAAACCAACACCATGCCCGTACCATATGAGGACATGCTTCTGATGATGGGGGTAAACGGGGCCACACCCTGTATTATTCCGTGCATATCCAAGAAGATGGTTGTTGAGAACATCTCGGCCTTGCAACTAAAAAAGGGTTTCAAGAGACATGAACCTACATTTCTGGCTACCCTATGTATTGAAGAGGTAGAATGCTCATCGGGACCACTCCCTACACCCGTAAAGGAGCTACTACTGGAATTCGAAGATGTCATGCCACAGGAAATGCCGAAGTGACTTCCGCCTAGGAGCACTGTGGACCATGAGATTGAGTTGGTGCCAGGTGCGAAGCCATCTGCCCGGGCGCCTTACAGAATGTCACAACCCGAACTCACCGAGCTTCAGAGACAATTGACGGAAATGCTAGACACAGGGATCATAGTACCCTCTAAGTCCCCATATGGGTCCCCTGTGCTTTTCCAAAAGAAACATGATGGTAGTCTACGCCTCTGTGTGGATTATCGGGCGCTGAACAAAATTACTGTGAAGAACAAGTATCCTATTCTGCTCATGGAAGACTTGTTCGACAGATTGGGGAGTGCTACAGTGTTCACAAAAATTGAGTTGAAGACAGGGTATTGGCAGGTCCAGATTGCTGAGGGTGATGAACACAAGACGACTTGTGTGACAAGATATGAGTCGTTCGACTTCCTAGTCATGCCGTTCGTCTTGAATAATTCCCCAGCCACGTTTTGCACCCTAATGACCTGGTCTTCCGAGAGTACATTGATGAATTTGTGGTGGTCTATTTGGATGATATCGTAGTCTATAGCCAGACACTGGAAGAAAACTTGGAGCACTTGCGGAAGGTCCTAGCCCGGTTGCAGGAGCATGAGTTGTACGCAAAGCTATCTAAGTTCTCATTTGCTCAAAACCAGATCGACTTCCTCGGGCATGTCGTTGAGGAAGGGCGTATCAAGATGGACCAGCAAAAGACCCAAGCCATCACAGATTGGCCGCCACCCAAGGATATCCATGCCTTGAGGGCATTCCTTGGCCTATGCAATTTCTATCGGCGATTTGTGAAGAACTACTATCTCATCGCAGTACCATTAACTGAACTCCTCAAGAAGGTCACGCCTTGGGATTGGGGTCCTAGGCGAGGCCTTCAATGCATTAAAAGCGACTATGTCTAGTAGCCCTGTCTTAGCCCTCCCTGACTTGGCCAAGCCCTTCGAGGTACAAACAGATGCTTCCGACTATGCTCTTAGCGGGGTCTTACTACAAGACGGGCATCCCGTAGCATACGAGAGCCGGAAGCTTAAGGATGCAGAGCGGCGCTATGCCGCCCACGAGAAAGAATTATTGGATGTGTTCATTGCTTACGCCTTTGGAGGCATTATCTGCTTGGATCACCGTTCGTGGTAAAGACAGACAACACAGTTGTTAGTCATTTCATGACCCAGCCGAAGCTGAATGGCCGGCAGGCCCGATGGCAGGAACTCCTAGCGGAATTTAACTTCAACCTGGAGTACCGAAGTGGGAAGTATAATCATGTGGCCGATGCACTCAGCCCCAGAGAGGACCTAGCATCGGTGTGCCTACTCGCCACCCTAAGGGGGAGCGAAGTAGCCACCACCATTAAGGACCAGATATAGGATCTACTCATCAAGGATCCTGCTGCACAGTATTTGGTCGATCTAGTAGGACAGGGCAAGACTCGCTAGTTCTATATGGAGGATGGTTCCCTGAAGGTAAAAGGGAACCGACTTTATGTTCTAAAAGGAGGGGATCTGAGAAGATCTCTCTTGGCGGAATGTCATGACACTTTGTGGGCCGGCCATCCCAGCGAAGAACGCACCATGGCATTTCTTCGCCGTGCATATTATTGGCCCCAAATGACCGACGATGTCGCGCAGTATGTGAGGACTTGTCTAGTATGCCAGAAGGACAAGTCCGACCGCTTGACACAAGCGGGACTCTTGGAACCTCTACTTGTTCCAAAGAGACCTTGGGAAAGCGTGTCGCTGGATTTCATCACTGGATTGCCCATGGTTGGAGATCTCACAACTATTTTGGTTGTGGTGGATCGGTTTTCAAAGTATGCCACCTTCATTGCAGCACCTCAATATATATCAGCAGAGGATACAGCTCGACTCTTCTTCTCTCATGTCGTCAAATATTGGGGCCTGCCCAAAGACATTGTTAGTGATCGCGATTCACGCTTCACTAGCAACTTTTGGACCCACTTATTTAAGTGCCTCGGGTCAAAATTGAGTCACAACTCAAGTTTTCATCCACAATCCGATGGCCAGACGGAGCGTTTCAATGGCATGTTGGAGGAATATCTCCGCCATTTTGTTACCGGATCACAGAAGAATTGGGTGAAGCTCCTGGATGTTGCCCAACTGTGTTTCAATTCACAAAAGAGCTCCAGTACAAACAAAAGCGCTTTTGGAATTGTTACCGGGCAACAACCGCTACTCCCACACACCGTGAATGCACCAACCATGGGGAAATATCCTCGTGCTACTAGTTTCTAAATAGAATGGAAGAGGAATATAGAGATAGTGCGGATCTATCTGGTTAAAGACCAGAAGAGAATGAAGAGGCATGCTGATCAGAATCGTCGCTTTGTTGAATACCAAGTAGGAGACAAAGTGATGGTCAAAATCCCAAAGCGGTACTTATTTGCAGGGGTCCATGACCCTCGCCTGTTGCAAAAATATATTGGACCTTTGTCCATTGAAATACGTATTGGGAAAGTTGCATACCGGGTGGATACCCCAGCCTGGTGGAAAATCCATCCCGTCTTCCATGTCAGTCTATTGAAATCGTTTCGGGAAGACACGGAGGATCTTTCACGGAGCCAACTCACTATACTCGGTATTTGAGGCCCCGGCTCAACCGGGAAAAGGCGGGCTGAAGCTATTCTTGATGAATGGGTAATTCATGCCTCCAGGAAGGATCACCAAGAGTTCTTGGTAAAATGGCAAGGGTGTGATGCAGAGGAGAACACTTAGGAGAGGGGAACAAACCTCATAGCCTACAAGAGCCTTATTGAAGTTTATTTGGCAAGTAGGGCGCCGAGGACGTCGCCAACTCAGGTGGGGGAGAATGTCATGGGCGGCTTATCATTCGTGCCCCATGACCCCTTGGACGTGCCCTGTGGCGTCCTAGCAAGCCTCCTAACGCCTAGCGCCACGAACGGCCCCGTGGTCTTGGCCGCGCCAATTGATAAGCGCGCATGTGCCTCTGTCGCCCCACCGATTTTCCTCGCTAGCGCCCAGCCACAAGCAGCTGACAACGGACCTGTTTCTACCTCTGTAGAAAACTAAGTCCTTTTTCCCTGTATTACTAGATTAATTTTATTCCATGTACTTTCATTATGTTTCTCTAGCATAGTTTTGTCTATTCCTGTAATGTTGGTTTATTTTCTTTAAGCATTATTAGGGGAGGAATCAAGCAATCAAAAATTTTCTAGCAAGCAATTCTCTGTACTGGTGTCTCTCCCCCTCGACACCGCATTGCCTTCTTTGTAACAGCTTTCATTAATGCAATCAAGCTTTTATTCAATTCTCATTACTGTTCTCTCAATTGTTGGCATTGGTTTTCCCGCACGGCACTGACAATCTCGTCTAGCGTGCGGAGGGGACCTCACTTTGCGGACAGCAACCTCCCTAACATCGGTTTCTTAGTCTTACGTTGCCCTTCCAAAGAATCTCAGGAAGGCACCGCGTAACAGATTATATGCGTCCTGATTTTAGGCGCTTTTTACTGTTATATTCCTGAATACAACAGCGCGAATACATGTGAATACATGCGCGTACAGCTGGACTACCTGATTTTAGGCGCTTTTTGCTTCTGTATTCATGAATACATGTCGCTAATACATGTGAATACATGCGCGTACAATTGACTGCCCTGATTTTAGGCGTGAATACAGTAGCACGAATACATGTGAATACATGCACGTACAGCTAGACTGCCCTAATTTTAGGCGTTTTTACTGTTGTATTCATGAATACAGTAGCACGAATACATGTTAAAATACATGCTCGTACAGCTGGAGTGCCTGACTTTTAGGCGCTTTTTCCTGTTGTATTCATGATACAGCGAATATACTACCGTAACAACTTAATAGTAGTTATAGGAAGTAATTATGTATATGGTAGCTATAGGAAGTTAATAGGCACTAAACAATAGTGATTTCTGAAAATTCCTCTTTAAAAAATAGAAGGGTTTAGTACCTACCAGTATGGTCTCAAGGTTTTATGAACAAGTAACATATTCGAAAAAGGGCCATATATGCCAGTGAACTATGCGAGTAGTATGTCCGCCATTAATAGTTTGACACATATATGCCCAATCCGTCCAATACTTGCTCATTCATGCCCTTAGTTTAACGGAATCGCTATTTTGTCTTTCTTAAATAATTAACAATCATGCCCAACCAAAATCTGTTGACCCTATCCGTTAGGACCCGACCCACCCTTATTTTAAAGATATTTTTTGATATATTATTTTTGTTCTATTGAGAAATTGTGTGATAATCATATTTATTTATTTGAATAATTTGAAAATCGATTCTTTTTTATTACACATCATTTCGGGAAGTAATCATACTAAAAGTAGTAATTGATATTTATTTATTATTTTAATAATATGATATTCGAATTATTTTGTGCTTCTTCAATCATTTTACCATCTATTTTTATTTTTCTCACAATTTATTTGTATTTTTTATCAATACAAATACAAATAACTCCATGTTCACTATAACTTAACCTGATGGTTCCGTTTTTTTGTTTAGATAAGTGATCATTATATGATTGATTATTAGTTTATTGAATTATTTTCTGCATTACAAATTTATTATGAAATAATTAATAAATTGTTAAAACAGTGGTGCTTCTTTTTTCATTTTTATATTTATTTTTTCTGCTCCATTATCTTTGATATTAAATCCAATAGGCACCATAAGTCTATTGTTGTCTCGAGTCAAAATAGCACGGGCTAGCCAGTTTTCGGACTGGTCATTCAAAGATAGTCAGCGTTTGCCAAGTCATTGAAAAATAGCCACTATATTACTGCAACAGAGACCGGTCCAGTATAATATAATGGAGTTCCACTATATTATACTCGAATTCCAGTATATTATGCTGGAGTATTTTTCGGATTTTAAACAGTGTTTCGTTCAGATTTATCTCTTACATGAAAAGTGACTAAATTTCGATGACTTTTGAAACTGTGGCTATTTTTGAATGACCAGTTGTAAGTCTGACTATTTTTAAATTTCTCCCTCATCTCGGCCATCAATCATTTACAACATTTTTGTTGTCATAAATTGTCAATATTAACTTGTCAAACAAGCAGCAACACGGAAAAGAAAAATTAATAATTTTTGTCTCATTTTATATCAAAATGTTACTTCTTCTGTGATATTATTTATATTTGAGGAGTTAAACTAAAAAAACATTCTTTGAGTATGATTTTCATATTTTCAATTACAAAATAATAATTTTGGTTGGATCCGGTTATTAATCTATCTGTTTATACTATATTAAAAGTACGAAGACCCTTAGCGAAATGTCGTTAATCTTTTTTATCCTCAAAAAGATATGCTTCATATTGGACAAAACAGTAATTTAGTTATTTTCCTAATTTTTAGAACTTCAAAATTAGTTAATGTTTTGGTTATTAAATTCTTCCTTATTTGACATATGTATCTCTTTGTGTAACGATATTAAATTTCCCTAAATCTCTTTTTATAAATGAACTACAACTATTTATTAGTTTGAGATCATTAATGAATTTGCTACTTCTATTCTTGAACAATGAAAGTTCAATGTAAATTCTACATCAATGGAAATTTTTTAAAGCCTATGAAGTCTGAGGGTTCCAAAAATCCTACCGAATCTGGTGACTATTCACCTCAATATAAAAGTTCGCCAAAGGAAGTTTTTCTTTTTCCATTGATTCAATAAATGACTTAATGTAGTTTTTCATATATTAGTTGCTAAATCTTTGAGAAATTGTGATTAAAGCATATGAATTAACGGATATCCATACTTTTAGAATTTAGTTAGGCCACACAAATAGTAGTATTTTTCAAAAGATATATTCAAAGAATATTCTTTGCATATTCACGTGAAACCGGTAGATCAAACCCTTATGTAGTTATGTAAAATTGAATGACCTTTGAATATTAAAATAAGCACTCATTTTATACTATCTATGTACAAAAAATAGATACATATTATCAAATTTCAGAAATACTTAATTAATAAAAGGACATTTAACAATTGTACATCAAGTAGGGGTGTTCGGGCAGTTCGGATTGAATATGAAATTGCGGTTTGGATTTTTGGTTTTCGGATTGAAGAAATTACAACTCAAATCCAATCCAAATAATTTCGGATTAGATTAGATTATTTAAGTTCGGTTTCGGATTAATCGGATTGGATTTTTCGGATTTTCGGTTCTGGCCTTTAAGCCTATAAGTTGAGCTTATAGAAAATACTTGAGATAAAAATAATCATTTAAATGAAGTAGAAAGATGGTAATCAAAAGATGCTTTAGTTATTGATATCTTCTCGACTATATATAATGCCTCTTCAAGAAAAAAGGTCTCGAATATGCAATACATCACACAGATTCAAATTGTACTATTATAAATTAAAAAATTGACTAGGAAAGATGACCTCAAAATTCAATCTTCAGTCAACTTCGGCCTCGACTCTTGAGTGTTTATATACACACATATGGTATGGCTGTGTGGGTGAGACGTGAGAGAAAAGAAAAATCCTATATTATATTTGATTTGGTAGAGAATCCCATATTGAACTTAGTAATTTGTATTGAATATACGGGCTAATATTTAATAGGAATGATACTACTGGAGATAAGATTTATTAGTATTAGGTATGTATATGGGTAATGCCGTTGTAGACAATAAATTGCGTCGAGAAAATATAATCAAGACCGAAAAATATCGCAACAATCGTAGTATTTTATTTCAAATATTTGAGTGTTACAATCTCTATGAATCCTCTGATTCAACTTTTCAATGGTAAATAAAAAGAGCTTTTGAGCTTAATCTTTGAATTTTATTTTATTTTAACCCAAGTGCTTGAAGCCTGATCTTGATCTTGACGTATTTTTAATCCAAGGGCTTGCAGCTTGTTCTTGAATCTTCGTCTTGATCTTTTAATCCTTAGAACACTTGAATGCTTGTAGCTTTTAGAGAAATCCGCAGCGTTTGATCCACGAGCTCCCTCTTGCTTCTTGTTATAACTTCTGGTGTCTTTTCTAAGTTATGAAGACCTCTATTTATAGTTGTGGGAGGGAGGAGTTGTGATAGGAACAAACTCTTTCCGACCAATCAAATTAAAGTGTGACATGGTCACATTTGATTGGCCAGAACATATCACTTACACACATGGCGCGGTTTCATTAGCCTTTTAATGTGATTTGGCATGCCTTGTCATTTTGACACGTGACATGGTCCTATTGGATCTTCCATTTGACGTGGCGTGCCACGTCATTTGACACGTGACACCAAACTGGGCCTCCAGGAAGATGGCATATTGGGCCTAATGAATTGGGCTCATCGTTTGTAGCCCAATAAAATAGACCAACTCAATGGATTAAGACTTATTTATTTCATCCATATATATTGGATTTATATAATTAATCCAATTATATTAGCCAATAATACTTATTCTGACTTGTACATTTAACGTACAGTCCAAATTATTTATTAAATTTAAATTCAATAAATTTTATATGCCTACAAATACCCCCTACTTCAAGGCTCGTTAAGATCTTAAAACTTTCGAAGACTAAACTCGAAGTATTTAGGTAACAAATTATCTTTATTTTATTTTACCTATTTTTGCAAGCATCCGATTGATGTTCACATAAAAGATACTTCTAGGACATTAATAATCCATCTATGAGATCCTTGAAATTCACGTGAGAATTCCTAATTGGAATGGACTTTTGATCATTGCCCCTTTACCAAGTTTAACTGTCATAATACTATTTGAATCCTTTTTAAGTTTTGCAATCCTATTTGTCATAAATTTGCAATTGCACAGATATTGGAGTCCTTTTCAAGATCAAACAGTAATTGTCAAGTGCTGCCAACGCCAATTAGTTCGGCCAGTACAAGCAATTCCAAATTCCTTTTGGTAATTGGCTTCAGGAGATCCTACATCGCCACTTTTCTTTCAGCCTTTTTACATCTATAAATACGATATACTCTTCATTCTATTAGCGCGTTTGCAAACCACTTTGAGTCTACTTTTAACGATTTGAGAGCATCAACGCGAAGGTAATTTCTTCTTCTTTTCTTATATTTTCTTCTTTGGTTTACTTTGTTGTCTTTTTTTTCTTTTTAGAAGTAACTTCATAAAACTACGAAGTCCTTTATATGTTCGAGACGTAGACCTTTAAAAGCTCACAATAAAGACCTTTAAAATTTGGGGAGGAAACCTATAAAAGTTCGCGGTGAAGATTTTTAAAATTTGTAGTGAAGAGCCATAAAAGTTTGCATAAAGATCCTTAAAAGCTTGTGAAGGCCTTTAAAATTTGCGGTGGAAAACCCTGAAAGTTCACGATGAAGACCTTTAAAATTTGTGGTGAAGACCCTTAAAAGTTTGCATAAAGATCCTTAAAAGCTCGTGAAGAACTTTAAAAGCATGCAACGAATGCTCTTAAAATTCGTGGTAGAAATCTTTAAAAGTCGGCAGTGGGGACTCTTTGAAGTTTGCGACGAGCACCTTCACAAGCACCTTTAAAATTTCGAAACATACGCCTTTTAAAAGTTCGGAACGAAAACCTTAAAAATCTGAATGCCTTTAAAATTTCGTGACAAACACCTTAAACGTTCGCAACGAAAAACATTTAAAAAGTCTGACACAGACATCCTTTTTTTTTCTTATCCATGCTCTCTTTCAAGATTGTAATTGTTACCATTCCCTTTTGACCTAGGTACTAACAATTTTTTTTTATGCAGCTTGAACATGGTTTACTTCAGAGACTCAGCATCCTCTTCCTCCACGTCCAAGTACCTTTTAATTTCAGAGCACAAAGATAGTAAAATGGAGACCAGATTACTAGTTGATACGCCACTGACCGGCTTATATGCAGCTTCATGGCCATCCTTGCAAAATCCATTTCGTTTGATAGATTGGACCTTTGAAAATACCAAACGTAAATTCAATACATGGATTCTCCGTTGCCCTAATCACAAAGTTAAAAGTGTCGCAAGTACCCTCCCATGCTTAGGACGACGAATCCTCAAAGGAGAAGTATAGTGGAGTGATTCCTTAACTTTTGGTGGTGAATTTCATTATATCACCGGCTATTGGGAGTGGACCGAAGATATTCTTAGTAGGAACCATCGAGCATTGAGGGCCACCAATATTTACGATGTTGTCTATTCTTCATGGTTTACTTATGATCATTCTACAAGTATCATGCAAGCCTTTTGTGAGGCTTGGTGTCCTCTAACAAACACGTTACTTACCTCACTTGGAGAGTTATCCATATCCTTTTGGGATTTTTGCACTATTGGGGGCATGCCTTTAATTGGGTATCCTTATGAGGAAGTTGTTCCAAATACTCGAGAACTTACAGGTGCTTACGACAAGGATAAAATTTTCCTTCCACAATCCTGTCAGCAATTGTTTGATGCACATCACCAACTCCGAGAGGGAAACACTAAAAATCATAACGTCCCTGTAAGAAGATGGATCCAGTTTTGGAGAAAAAAGGTTTTAAAGTATGAACAACCTCCAGCGAGAAAAGAAAAGAAGTCAGCTCGTCCCAAATCAACACACAACCCTACTGGAGACATACGTAAAATGGTCAATTGGTCGGAAGTTGAAGATGCATTATTTGTTAAACATGGCGTTGGAAGTGACAAGAAAGACGAAGTATACTTGGATGTTTTTTTATCATGCTGGTTATGTGTCTTTGCACTCCCTACAAAAGAAGGCGACTTTATTAGGCCTGAGATTTTCAAGATTGCAGGCCTTCTAGCGTGTGGGCAAAGAATTAACCTCGTCGTTCCAGTCTTAGATAGCATTTACAGGGGATTAAACACAATTTCAAATGGCTCACCACTCGATTCTTCTAGAGTTTACTTTCCAATTTATTATGTGTACGGTTGGTTGGCCTGCTACTTCAAGACTCATTTTGCTCTAACGAATAGGCCGACTACTACTCTGATGGCCATATACTCAGGTGAGGGAACATCGAGATACTTTGGGAATGATGACGCGAGAAAACGTATTCATGGAGGATAAAGTGTCGTATGGACTTCCACAATGCCAAGCAATCCTCAACCAAATTATTATCATGATGATGGCAAGGAGGAAGAGTCCGAGTCAAATTATTTTATGAGTATTCGCTCGAATTACCTTCTGTTGATACCCAATTTTTCCTCAAAATATTTTTAATTTACATATATACCTTCAAAATCATGCTTGCATAGCAATTGGTATTTTTCTATAATTTTCCTATATTTTATTAATTTATCCAGCATTTTATTTCCCATAATTAATTAAAAATTGCACTACAAACAATTTCAAACGCATTTCTTGATTTAATTTATTATTTAGGGTCCTAGTAAGATCAAATTATTTTACAATCAGCCAAATTGACACTATTTGTCTATAACTGCAATACCTTTGCAATTATGGCCTAATTATATGTTTTACGCTATTTTTACTCAGCAAGTAATCATTTGTATTTTTAAATACTCGTTAATCATTTCAATTTAATTTATTAAGCATCAATTTCATTTATTATAATTGTTAACTATTTTTATAAATTATTTACCTATTTTTATGGGTATTTAATAATTAGCCACTTTTATTTTAATTCTAGCCTAAATAAATCCGGACCCCTACCCATTTAAATAAACCAACAGACCCCCAAGCCCAATTCCTACATTATCTGGCCCAATCCGGACCCAATCTCAACCGTTGATCAAATTTGATCAACGGTCCTGAACGACCCTTACCTAATTTAACCTTAAACAACTACCCCCCGTCTCCAATTTCCTCCCCTTCACTCTCAGTCGTCTTTCAATCCTCTCCCCTCTCTCTCTAAACCCTTCGTCTACTAAACCTATCTCATCCCTTCTCCGGCCACCTCCTCGCTGGAAACCATGGAGGTTTCCCCTTCGCACTTGTGTCATCGTTCGAGGCCCTTAAGAGAACCTGGAGCGGTTCCACTCCCACCTCTGGTATCATGCCTTGTTTTTCGGCCTCGTATGGTCGTTCGAGTAAGGTTCTTGCATTTTCCAGCCCCAAACGCTAGTAATATCTAAGCCTCTTCTCTTTTTTGGGTTTTCTCTGGAAACCCTAGCTTTAAATTGTCCGATCTTTTTAGATCTGTGACAGATCTAAGCCTCTTTTCATGTTTTCACATGTTTTCCTCAAAAGATTTCTTGATTTCAAAAGGTTTACTCATTTTCCAGACTAGGGTTTCAAAACCCTTTTGCAAAATGATTTCTTTCTGATTTTTAGCAATTACTTTCTGATTTTAGGATGTTTAAACATCACGAGAGCTTTTATTTTTGTTCGATTCATTTTGTTAAGAAACCCTAATACTTCTGGGTTCGATTTGGAAGTTCGAGTCAGTTTGTGATGTCGTTTGCGTGTCTCTCATGAACCTCCTGGGCTTTCATGTATGTTCTATGTGCTTCCTGCTCTAATTTGTTGTTAGGGTTTCCGAATCTCTACTGTTCCTCTGACTACTTGCTTAGGGTTTCTCTGATTTTTTGTTCAACATGTGCTATTTATCGTTTAATAGGTCTGATTATTCGTTTTTATTGATTGTTTCATAATACTCTCTATTGGTTCTGTGATTTTCCGTAGAACTGTGATATTTTCCTTTAAAATTTGATTTTGTGTATTTTCTTTAGAACTCTTTACTAATTTTCGAATTATTTCCTTATTTGTGTGATACTTTCCTTAATTAGGACTGATTCCCTGTGACTTTAGTCCCATCCGCGATTCCGGTGATTGATTTGTTAAAATTAAAAGGTATCCAACCTTATTTATGTGTTTCAACTTGCTATCAAATAATCAGTATATATTATCCTTATATAAAATTATGTATTTAGCCTTTATCATATGCTATATGCCTTACTACTCTTATTTAGCTCATGATTGAATCTTTCCTTATGTGACACCAAGTATGACCGTTTGAACTAGGACTCCTTAATTATAGGGAGTCCAGGTCTATGATTGAATATTGATTGATTAATCAATACCTGTTACATTATTTACTTCTCGTTTTAAAAAGCTATAAATACTCTAGTCTTTCACTAACACAAAGACACGAACAAATATTGTTCTGAACTTTCTTACACACACATATTCTCTCTTGTTATTCTTGCATGTTACTTGTTATTCTCAGTCGGCTGCAAGCCAAGACTGAGCAACTATACACTCTACTGTTCTTCACTCTACTGCTCCTCACTCTGCACTTATTTTCTCATTTAACTGGTATGTTTTTCAGTTTAACTTAAAGCATCAAAAACAACATGCCTCTTTTAATATTGCAATTCCTTTTGTTTATATTATGCTTCTACTTGTGGTTCTGCTGTCTACCTTGCAATTAGCATGCCAATTTTTTATTTTACCAATGTGATTATCCTTTTCCCTTTAGTTTCAGCATGTTTTACTGCCTTATTATATGTTTCACTAGGACTCTGCCTTACCCCTGATCCCCAGCACACTATAAGCATGTATTTGTGTCACTTAGTTACATGTAATTCTGAACATATGTTGTAACCCTTTCCCCTGGACCTGTGTGTAACTCTGTTTGTTATGTACTTCCTCTTTGGCATCCCTCAATCTGATTCCGTTAAGTTTCTGGCCTGAACATCTTTATGAAAACTATTATGTGGTTGTTAAAGTTCTGTGATACTTTAGTATTTCTCTGGTATTAACTTGTATGCAAATCTGCTCATGAGCAGCCTACTTGTCCCCAATCCTTTATTCCCTGTTTGTGACTGCTCCCCTGTACTATGCATGTTGATGTGGTTCTGAGTTGTTGATTGTCCTAATCCCTTTCTTTCAAACTGTTTTCACTAAAAGCAAAATCTTCTGTTCTCCAAAACTTATTTCAAACTACTCATTTTCAAACTATTTTCCAACTCAACTCTTTCAAAACTATGTCAAGCACTCTCATTATAATCTTAGACCTTTAAGTTCTGCCCCTTTAGTGTGAGCATTGCTTTGGGACCCTTGAGCTCCCTCTGAACTATGACACACAAAGGCTGGCCATTCCACACTGTACTTACTCAATTTGGTTATGAAAATCTGGGTGTGAGCACTGCCCGGGATCCCTTGATATCCTTAGGGAACTCTGACACACCTGGATTTGTATGAAAGGCTGTGAACTAATGGCAATGAGGATTCTGGAGATTCTGGGCCTATCAGTAGGCTCCATATAGTATAACTTCTTCTTTTCATTATTCGGTTATGTAATTCATGCAAATGACCTGTAATAATTGTTGTAAACAACTCTTTGGGGATGGATAGTAGAAAGGGAAGGGGTGACTATGCATTCTTTAGATATTAAAAGGGGTAGAAAGCATGTTATTAGGTTTATATTCCTACTTTCGCAATAGAAACTATGCTTAGGACTCATTTCATGCATTAGAGATCATGTTCTCTAGGACTTACACTCACTGTTTTCAGCATGTCCATCTCATTATCATATCACTTAGAAAATCCAGCGTTAAGAAAATGTGTTAATAACCAGTACTTTACAATCATGCTCTATGCTGCCATGTACACTTAGAAATCATGCCCCTAGGATAACACTAAAAAATTGTACTCTTGCATATTCTTAAATCGCGCATAATGATGTGAGTATTTAGAAATCCTTCTTAGAACTCTGCATATGTATCATTCTGCATCCCTACCTGTGCATTAGATACCATATTTTAGGATTTCATTCATACTCGCTTAACAACACCTAGTCTAACTATTGTTGCATGTTATTTTACACCTAGGCAAGCCTTAGGAAATCAGTTAAAGAAATAAAACCAGAAATGTCCTTTGTAATTAGTGTTCAACTGTCAGCATGTTTAAAACTAATAGGCAAGCCTGATTAAGACTTCCTCTCGGAGTTATGTTATAAATCTGTCTTTGTGTTATCACTTAGATACCATGCTTAGGATCTGAACATGAATCTGGACCTTAACTGTGTATGAGTCATGTTGTTTATGTGTACTATGTGTGGAGGTACTTGAGCCTTTTCCTGTTTGTATGTTTATCCCCTTAATTGCAGTCCTATATGTTTCTGGTTTGTCGCTTAATGTTTTGCCTTTAAACCTGAGGGTCTTCCTAGCACCTCCTTTATAGGATAGAAGTCCTAAATTCCTCCGGGACTGATAGGAAGGGACGGGTAACAACATACAATAGAGTTCGAGACCAACACTCGCTCTAATTACCTTTACAGGGTGGGAAAGAGTAGATATGGATATGATGACCGGTGCGCTAATATCATGTGTAGCCCCTCTTCTAGGAGTGATTACCGGGTATTGTACTGATGTGATCCATATTATTATAAACCTAGGATACACTTTATATTCTTAGATCGTAATCCTTTCAAAATCTAACCTTCTTTACTATTTTCAAACATCCGCATGCTTAAGACTTAAATCCCCTCTTATTTTAGACTTTATTTGTTTGTTTGCTAAGTCGTACAAATTCACAAAAGTTGTTTGGCCGGGAACCACACTTGTGGATCCTAAGGGGTGCCTAACACCTTCCCCTTAGGATAATTTCAAGCCCTTACCCTATCTCTGGTTAACAACGTAGTTGTAAATGAACCTCTTTGGTGTCCTAATGCACCTTTAAAAATCGTTAGGTGGCGATTCTCAAAACACAAACCCCTTTTCCAAAAGGAAAGAGTTGTCCCAACCGAATGTCATAAACCCGATCTCCATGAGGAAAGAGGGGGCGCGACAGCATGGCGACTCTGCTGGGGACTTTCAGGCTTTTACCATTTTCAAATTGCTTTGTGAATTTGTACCTCTTCCTTTATGTACAATTACTTGTCTGTTTCTTTAAGCATTTATTTTTCTTCAAAAGTAACTGACATGCTCTCTCTGTTTCCTTCCTTTGTAACCGTTTTTAAATTATAAATTGTTGTATTTACTGCTTTCATAACGTGCAAATACATGACAACGTGTCTTTAATGCTTATTTATTGCATAATCATGCTCAACATTCATACTCCACTCGTGCCAAACAAAATACTATAGCAACGCTTGATGAGTGGTTGTGTTCTTCCTATATTATTACCCCCTAAATTCGGAAAGGCTTATTTGCGGTAAAACTAGTCGATCAGTGGTGCAGTCGACGGTTCTGTGCCTTTCCCCCTTGAGTTGTCCGCTCGAGGGTACCAGTCTAAAACCCCATAGAAACCTTACTCCGTTATGTTATTTCGTGCATCATGGTCAAACCTAGCCAGGCTAAAGTTTGGTCTGCATGATAGCTTTTAAGATTACCTTATCCAAAAGTCCACTGGGTTTCCCTAAACCCAAACGTACATCATCACGTTCGGTGCATTTATTTGGAGAATTAAATGCTTTATGCTAATTGTTGGTGTTAAATAGTCGAGTCTGGTGGGGGTAAGGGCCTAACCTTGTTTTCCTTGCAGAAAATGAGGCACAAAATCCCCAGATTCGGCATGGTCTCCAATATCCCTCCAAGATTGCTAAGTTGGTGGGAAGATTTACATTCTAGTGACAAAAATCTCGTCAGGAAATACTTGGGCAATATACCATCTCTCCTAGAAATCCAGCCTAACAACATGATAATAGAGCCTGCTACCCTGTTCTGGGATTGTGAAAGGTTCGTGTTCCGCTTTGGGGACATTGAAATGACACCTTTGCTGGAGGAAATAGGAGGATTGACTGGCCTAGTATGGGAAACCCCGGGGTTGCTAATGCTTGAAAACAGCACAGGCAAAGGTTTCTTCAAAATGATGGGTCTGAAGAAGAATGCAGAACTGGTATGCTTAAAGAAGTCATACATCCCTTTTGACTACTTGTACGAGAGGTACGGTCACAACAAATCATACCGTACCTATCACGACGAGTTTACCATCACATCCTTGGGACACATCCATCGTAGGGTATTCATCTTCATGTTTTGCTTCTTGGGTCTGATTGTGTTTCCCATAAAAAGGAGAGAATCCACACTAGATTGGCCATGGTAACCAAGACACTAATGGAAGGAACTGATGGTCAAGACTTCAGTATTGTGACCATGATCATTGTAGACATATATCGAGCCTTGGAAAAGTGTCAACGAGGAGCAAGACATTTCGAAGGCTGCAATCTAATACTTCAGCTTTGCCTCATGGAACATCTCCAAAAGGGCGAGTACCGACAAGAAGTTCATCGAAGAGTCTGGGATGACCACATCGCTTTCCACCACCCAAAGAGAATGAATTACATACCCGACATGTTTTCTCAACCTGAGAACGCCAAAGGATGGGTCGAGCTCTTTGGTAATCTGACTGAATAACAGGTTCAGTGGATGTTCGAGTGGTTTCCGACAGAGGAGTTCATCGCCCGTTCCAGAGATGCACCGTTCCTAATACTAATTGGTCTAAGAGGAACATACCCTTACGTCCCTCTTCGAGTTATGAGGCAAGCGGGTAGGAAACAAGTCATACCCAGAGTCGACAAGATGAGCCATCTTCGAGCTGACTTCCAAAATGGCGATAGTCCTCACAAGTGTCAAGCCCAGCACATGTGGCACTGCAAGATTATAATGGAGAAGGACACCATCAAGCCAGACATATACCATGTCGGTTGTAACCCTTTCTATTCTGGTTGGTTTGCAGAAAATTGGGGTGGTCTGAGTGAGCCAGGGTTTGTTCAGGGCCACAGGGTTATAGATGAAAAGGCCGAGGCACAAATCAAAAACAACCAACTGCGCAAGAGTATCCGTGAGTGTGAGGATGAGCACCGCGAAATACATGAGTCTAACAAGAAACTGATCGAGGAATGGAAAGATATGGATATCAGCACCAACAAAAGGTTAAGTTATTTGGAGCAAGGCATAGGGGAGCTGCAGAAAAAATTTCTCAAAAGGATTGAAGACTGTCACAAGGCTGGAGGGACTGACGGAGGACATCTAGCCAGAGCATACCTGTTGCTGGGGCTTCGCGAGTTAGGGGAGCTGTACGAAGGAAGCAAGAATGTCGAGTCTGGGGAAGGTCCTTCTGGGACCAAGTAGATAGGAATGTCTTTCTTTTACTTTATCCATGTAATAAGGCCAACGGCCATTAGTGACCTTTATTTCCTGTTTATTTAGGGTCGTTTTGAGGTTCGTCTTTTTTTTTATCAATAAAATGAGGCATTTAGCATCTTAAGTTCTCCAAATCAATTTGTCGCTAGGCCTACCTCGGGCACAAAAGAGGTCCCCAAATTACGACGCACTTTACATTCCCGCACTATGTGTTTAAATACCGCAATACTTTTCATAATCCTCACTGACTTGGTTACTTTTATTTTTGTTTTTTTTAATTTATTTATTCCCCTCCCCACAGTTTAGTTCGTGCACTCTGGCATCATCATCCTATCTTACAAGATCCAGGGTCCCTCCTCCCTGTCCTCCGCTTAGTCCTCCCAAAGGCAAGAACAAAGGCAAAAAGAAAATGGAAGATTCAGGACACAGAAGAAATGAGAATGTGGTTGAAGGGGTACCTGATGGCCAGGGTATTCGGCTTCAGAATGAAACTGTGTCGCAGCTGGAACGGAAGTTGTTAAAGTTCCAAGAAGAGCTTGATCAAGTTCGGAATCTGGCAAACCTGTCATTCTCCCTCAACGTCTCAAACGTCAATATCCAGAATCCTGCACCTCCTCAAAACATCCCAAAGCAGCAAAATCATCCCGCAGCAAAATCATCACAATGCCCCACCAAAGAACCAAACTCTCCTAGCACACAACAATGCCTGCCATACTCCAAAAAACACCCCACTGCTTATCCCAGAACCTCAGAACTCCACAAATTACCATTTCCACACTCATAACAATCCCATCTACGTGGAGCGGTTCCACTCCCACCTCTGGTCTCATGCCTTGTTTTTCGGCCTCGTATGGCCGTTCGAGTAAGGTTCTTGTATTTTTCGGCCCCAAACGCCGGTAATATCTAAGCCTCTTCTCTTTTTTGGGTTTTCTCTAGAAACCCTAGCTTTAAATTGTCCGATCTTTTTAGATTTGTGACATATCTAAGCCTCTTTTCATGTTTTCACATGTTTTCCTCAAAAAAATTCTTGATTTCAAAAGGTTTCCTAATTTTCCAGACTAGGGTTTCAAAACCCTTTTGCAAAACGATTTCTTTCTGATTTTTAGCAATTACTTTCTAATTTTAGCATGTTTAAACATCACCAGAGCTTATATTTTTGTTCGATTCATTTTTTTAAGAAACCCTAATACTTTTGGGTTCGATTTGGAAGTTCGAGTCTTTTTGTGATGTTGTTTGCGTATCTATCATGAAACTCCTGGGCTTTCATGTATGTTCTATGTGCTTCCTGCTCTAATTTTTTGTTAGGGTTTCCGAATCTCTACTGTTCCTCTAACTATTTGCTTAGGGTTTCTCTGATTTTTTGTTCAACATGTGCTATTTATCGTTTAATAGGTCTGATTATTCGTTTTTATTGATTGTTTCATAATACTCTCTATTGGTTCTGTGTATTTATCGTAGAACTGTGATATTTTCCTTTAAAATGTAATTATGTGTATTTTCCTTAGAACTCTTTACTGATTTTCGAATTATTTTCTTAGTTGTGTGATACTTTCCTTAATTAGGACTGATTCCCTGTGACTTTAGTCCCATCCGCGATTCCTGTGATTGATTTGTTAAAATTAAAAGGTATTCAACCTTATTTATGTGTTCAACTTGCTGTCAAATAATCAGTATATATTATCCTTATGTAAAATTATGTATTTAGCCTTTATCACATGCTACATCCTTACTACTCTTATTTAGATCATGATTGATTCTATCCTTATGTGACACCAAGTATGAACGTTTGAACTAGGACTCCCTAATTAAAGGGAGTCCAGGTCTGTGATTGATTCTAATTGAATATTGATTCATTAATCAGTACTTGTTACCTTATTTTCTGCTCCTTTTGAAAAGCTATAAATACTCTAGTCTTTCACTAACACAAAGACACGAACAAATACTGTTCTGAACTCTCTTACACACACACATATTCTCTCTTGTTATTCTTGCTGGTTACTTTCTATTCTCAGTCGGTTTCAAGCCAAGACTGAGCAACTATACACTCTACTGCTCTGCACTCTACTGTTCTTCACTCTACTGCTCCTCACTCTACACTTATTTTCTCATTTAACTGGTATATTTTTCAGTTTAACTTAAAGCATCAAAAACAATATGCCTATTTTAATATTGCAATTCCTTTTGTTTATATTATGCTTCTACTTGTGGTTCTGCTGTCTACCTTGCAATTAGCATGCCAATTTTTTATTTTACCGATGTGATTATCCTTTTCCCTTTAGTTTCAGCATGTTTTACTGCCTTATTATATGTTTCACTAGGACTCTGCCTTACCCCTGATCCCCAACACACTATAAGCATGTATTTTTGTCACTTAGTTACATGTAATTCTGAACATATGTTGTAACCCTTTCCCCTGGACTTGTGTGTAACTCTATTTGTTATGTACTTCCTCTTTGGCATCCCTCAATCTGATTCCGTTAAGTTTCTGGCCTGAACATCTTTATGAAAACTGTTATGTGGTTGTTAAAGTTCTCTGATACTTTAGTATTTCTCTGGTACTAACTTGTATGCAAATCTGCTTCATGAGCAGCCTACTTGTCCCCAATCCCTTATTCCATGTTTGTGACTGCTCCCCTGTACTATGCATGCTGATGTGGTTCTGAGTTGTTGATTGTCCTAGTCCCTTTCTTTCAAACTGTTTTCACTAAAAGCAAAATCTTCTGTTCTCCAAAACTTATTTAAAACTACTCATTTTAAAACTATTTTCCAACTCAACTCTTTCAAAACTATGTCAAGCACTCTCATTATACTCCTAGACCTTTAAGTTCTGCCCCTTTAGTGTGAGCATTGCTTTGGGACCCTTGAGCTCCCTCTGAACTATGACATACAAAGGCTGGCCATTCCACACTGTACTTACTCAATTTGGTTATGAAAATCTGGGTGTGAGCACTGTCC
This sequence comes from Nicotiana paniculata, assembly GCA_005239505.1. NCBI lineage: Eukaryota > Viridiplantae > Streptophyta > Magnoliopsida > Solanales > Solanaceae > Nicotiana > Nicotiana paniculata. The sequence goes on along the minus strand of ML348879.1, from coordinate 27,771 downwards.
GGGATCCCTTGATATCCTTAGGGAACTCTGACACACCTGGATTTGTATGAAAGGCTGTGAACTAATGGCAATGAGGATTCTGGAGATTCTGGGCCTATCAGTAGGCTCCATATAGTATAACTTCTTCTTTTCATTATTCGGTTATGTAATTCATGCAAATGGCCTGTAATAATTGTTGTAAACAACTCTTTGGGGATGGATAGTGGAAAGGGAAGGGGTGACTATGCATTCTTTAGCTATTAAAAGGGGTAGAAAGCATTTTATTAGGTTTATATTCCTACTTGCGCAATAGAAACTATGCTTAGGACTCATTTCATGCATTAGAGATCATATTCTCTAGGAATTACACTCACTGTTTTCAGCATGTCCATCTCATTATCAGATCACTTAGAAAATCCTGCTTAAAAAAATGTGTTAATAACCAGTACTTTACAATCATGCTCTATGCTGCCATGTACACTTAGAAATCATGCCCCTAGGATAACACTGACAAATTGTACTCTTGCATATTCTTAAATCGCGCATAATGATGTGAGTATTTAGAAATCCTGCTTAGAACTCTGCATATGCATCATTCTGCATCCCGACCTGTGCATTAAATACCATATTTTAGGATTTCATTCATACTCGCTTAACAACACCTAGTCTAACTACTGTTGCATGTTATTTTACACCAAGGCAAGCCTTAGGAAATCAGTTAAAGAAATAAAACCAGAAATGTCCTTTGTAATTAGTGTTCAACTGTCAGCATGTTTAAAACTAATAGGCAAGCCTGATTAAGACTTCCTCTCTGAGTTATGCAATAAATCTGTCTTTGTGTTATCACTTAGATACCATGGTTAGGATCTGAACATGAATCTGGACCTTAACTGTGTATGAGTCATATTGTTTATGTGTACTATGTGTGGAGGTACTTAAGTCTTTTCCTGTTTGTATGTTTATCCCCTTAATTGTAGTCCTATATGTTTCTTGTTTGTCGCTTAGTGTTTTGCCTTTAAACCTGAGGGTCTGCCTAGCACCTCCCTTATAGGATAGAAGTCCTAAATTCCTCCGGGACTGAGAGGAAAGGATGGGCATGCAATAGAGGTCGAGACCAACACTCGCTCTAATTACCTTTACAGGGTGGGAAAGGGTAAATATGGATATGATGACCAGTGCGCTAATACCACGTGTAGCGCCTCTTCGAGAAGTGATTACCGGGTATTGTACTGATATGATCCATATTATTATAAACCTAGGATACCCTTTATATGCTTAGATCGTAATCCTTTAAAAATCTAACCTTCTTTACTATTTTCAAACATCTGCATGCTTAAGACTTAAATTTTCTCTTATTTGAGCCTTTATTTGTTTGTTTTCTAAGTCGTACAAATTCACAAAAGTTGTTTGGCCGGGAACCACACTTTTGGATCCTGAGGGGTGCCTAACACCTTCCCCTTAGGATAATTTCAAGCCCTTACTCTATCTCTGGTTAACAACGTAGTTGTAAATGAACCTCTTTGGTGTCCTAACTCACCTTTAAAAATTGTTAGGTGGCGACTCTCAAAACACAAACCCCTTTCTTAAAAGGAAAGAGTTGTCCCAACCGAATGTCATAAACCCGATCTCCGCGAGGAAAGAGGGGGCGTGACACCTTCCTTTGAGAAATGGATCGACCTTCATCGTGGAGCCTTATAGCCCTCATCGTTTCAGCCGTCAATTCGGTTTTTTATCAAGACATCCCCGATTGCTTGGATCAAGATTTCGTGAGTACCCTTTAGACAAAATATTGGAACTTTTACGAATTTGTGTTTTGTCTAAAAGTAGGTCAAATGCCACATTTACCCTTATTATGCCCAAGATGAAGAAGCATGTCTCGTCCGATTATAAGTCTTGGTGGGAAAGAGTGCATGGACGCTAGCTTGAAAACCACTTGCAATCTTTGTCGAATACCGTTGGGTTAGTTACTACTACGCCTTCAGAGATCACGCCTCAAGAGCATAACAGGAAGGGCAAGCCTCCTACTTTAAAATCCAAAGTGGTTGTACCATGCGACGTCAAGGGGCCTCCATATAAAGAAGTTCAAAATAAGGTCCTTGTTCAGGACCATCAAGCCAACGAGGGTTCCTTTATATTAGGTACCATTGTTCCTACCTCCAACAACCGTCCGTCCCAAAACGAGAGTGATAGCAGTCATGGAGATCAAAACTTCAAGCGGGTGAAGCCATATTCTAACAAACAAGGAGATGCTAATTTGGGTGTAGTCGAGATTACTGACAGCATCGGCAGTGCTTCAAGGACTTTGACGGCTATCAATGAGGTAACGATTAAAACCTTCATATTATTTTATAATATCCAAGTAATTTAACTGACCATATATCCTTTTCTATGCAGGAAAATGGTGTTCACATTTCAATGGTGTCCCACCAAAGCAAGCCCCAAGGTAGTAGCGAATCTGTCGTGGAGCCAGACTCGAGGAAATCACTTCCAATAGCTAAGTCAAAAATAGAGGCAACTTCCATTCCTAGTCTTGGAGAGAAATCGGAGCCTAATTTTCACCAACGATCAACACCAACCATGTCTATCTTTGATGGAAGAAAGGTTATCTTGACTCTTCGCAAGGATTTCATTCTAAATTCCTGGGCTAAAATTCATGCCAAACTCAAGGACCTTACCGCAGACAATGCTTCTTCTGTTCAATTCGAGATCGAATTAATTCTCGAGGAGATGGACAAAAAGGGTGTGGATATTTCCCCTCTAAAAGGACTATTGACGTATTTTTTTGAGCTTGCCACATCAGATGACCAGGCACGGTCAACTCTTTCTGACAAGGTTGTGGATGTTGAAAAATCAGATTCATTTTTAAATGCCAAGGAACAACTTGATCTTGTCTTGATTGAGAAAGGGGAGAAGGCCAAGAAATTATCTGCTTCCAGTCGATCTCTCAAAGAGGCTAAGGAGAAGGTGAAACAGTTAAGAGCTCTTCGAGGTGTTGCCAAGAAAGAGGGTGAAGAGATTGAATCTAGAGTCTCATCTACTAAAGAGGAGTGCCGTAGATGTCCTAATGTTTCCTTGGCAACTGTTGATGACTTGGCTGACGTGGAGATGAAGAAATAACACCTAGAGGCAACTCTTAAAGACTTGGCCAATTACTATTTGTGTTTAGATTAGTCAATATAAAGTATTTTATTCGCCTCTTTTTTCGCATTTGATTAACTAGCGGCTATTCTTAGGAATGAAAACTCTATATATTTTATTTTATATCACGCATTTTTATTAATGCCCCTTCTTCCTTTGTGGTTCAATATCAATAGTTCTTTGCTTATTATGATGTATTGATGTCCCCATGATGGAATTTGGTTTTTTTTATTTTATTAAATGTCATTGGCATTCATGTCTCGGAGTTCTCTGTATCTGGAAATACATCCTCCTTCTTTGAGGATAATATTGTTCATCATCTTTGCACCTTTTGTGGTGGGAGATATATATCTCAATGTGAGAACGTTAAAAGTATGAGCCATTTAGTTTTCTTTTAGAAATTAAACTTTAAAATCCAAGACATATCCAAAATTTGGAATCAAACACCTTAAAAATCACCGCAGGTAATATTTTGAAACAAACTTTAGATTCCACCACGTTGAAAATTTCAGATTTGTGCAGCCTCACTAATAATACATTTCTTGGTAAATCATGAACCGCTTGATTTTATGGAAAATAGACTTCGATTTCTAGGACATGTCCAAAATTCGGGAACAAATAACTTGATAATTCTCCCAAATATTATTTTCAACCTAACTTTAAATTCCGATACGTTGATAGTTTCAGATTTATGCAGCTTCACACAAACTTTTATATCTTGATGTAGGAATGTCAAAATCATGAACCGCTTAATTTTATGGAAAATAAACCTCAATATATAATACATATCCAAAATTCAAGATCTAATACCTTAAGGATAGAATTAGATAATAGTTTGAAATCAATATTAAAATCTGACGCGGCGACGATTTCAAATTTGCACAACTTCACCAAAACATTTGTATCTTGATGTAGGAAAGTCGAAATCATGAACCGTTTGATCCATTGGAAAATTAACTTCCAAATATATAACATATCCAAAATGAAAAATATAATGGCTTAAGGATAGTTTCAGATAATATTTTGAAGTCAATTTTGGTTCCTGATATGCCGACACTGCCATATTAGCGTGACTTCACCAAAATTTTTGTATCTTGATGTGGAAGCCTCGAGATCACAAACTCTTTTTAATTGCCAAATTAAAATTCAAGAGCTTCATTCTCACCAAATATCTTGGGTTCAAGTCCCACTGTCGTGAAGGCTTCACAAAAAAAAACTTGAAGGTTTGGCAAAGATGAAGGCATAGCGAATCCCCGGATTTAAATGCAAATGCTTGGCAACCTCCTAAAGGATAGTAATCATTTCATTGAAGACATCAATTTACCATAACGGCTTGCCCCCTTTAACTCAAATGGGATCCAAAGTTTAGTAGAAGAATGGTATTTCAGCTCGATTTTCAAGTGCTGATTGAATGAATTACATTCCATCGTACTTTATTCGAACAACGATTGGGGGATTATGTATCTTTTGAACTTATGCGACTGAACTCAGAATGAAACTCTAAGCTGCCTACGTACCTCGGTGAAGAGGATCAAGTCATACCGTAGTTCAGAATGGGTGATTTTCTTTTTATTTTTTTTATGTCCTAACTTTTTCCTAGGCCGCCTCTTTCAAGGTTTTCAACCTATCGGCCCTTTTTTTTGTGGACCGTACACAATTTAGACTCATGCGGGCCAGGAGTATAGGAACATGCAGTTTAGGCTCATGCTTCCAGGAGCGTTGCAACTTCAAGGATAATACTTCTTCAAAAACTTACCATTGATAGGGCCGATTCTTATGCCATTTGCATCAACCAGTTTGTAATCCCCACTTGAATAAGCTTCTTGCACGACATATGGCTCATCCCATTTTGAAGTGAAATTCCCTACAGGTTTATGGGAATTAATAATGGGTCTTCTTATGTCAAGGACTTGATCCCCTACCTGAAAGGATCTTGGGTGAACTCTTTTATTCAAGGCGCGAGACAATCTAGCTTGATAACATTCAAGACTCTGTTGAGCTTCCAACCTCTTCTCATCAAGAGCCTCCAACTCTGCTAATCGAAGTCGAGCATTTTCTTCATCAGTGATCCCTTCTTGAATAGCCAATCGTAATGAAGGTATTTCAGGCTCAAGTGGCAAGACGACTTCAACTCCATAAACGAGTGAATAAGAAGTCGCTTGTGTTGGCGTATGGTGAGTCTTTGTAGAGTACCTTTGTAGTAAAGGAAGCGAGGTGAACGGCGATGGATTTCAGTCCTTCTCCTTGGATTTTCTGGAAGTATCCCATAGCATAAGTAGTCGATAATGGGTTGTTGCCATTCCTCTTTCTCAACTTCAGAAACAGCGACAAGATGCTTGAGTTCATTTTCTTCACCTTCAGCCTCATTTGGCGGTGGTACTACCCATTTTTGACAGACAGTAACTTGCACTTGATCAGGCAGGGTTAACGATGAAGCTAGGGTAGCTAAAGCACCAGCCTTCTTATTTTCTTTCCTTAGCACATGTTTAATAGTTATGCCATCGAGCCTTCCCATTAATTTTTTAGCGTAATCATGATATGGGTGTAGTTCAGCCTTCTTGACCTCATAACTACCTAAAAGCTGATTGACCACTAACTGGAGTCACCAAAGACTTGCAATTGCAATTGCTTCATATTAACGGCCATTTCAAGCCCAAGTATTAAGTCTTGATACTCAGCAACATTGTTGGAATAGATTTTTGTCAAGGTGAAGGAGTAGGTCAAGACTTCACCTTGGGAAGTGACAAATACTACGCCAGCACCAGCTCCCCCACAATGTGTGGCACTGTCACGACCCCAAATCCTAACAGGTCGTGATGGCGTCTATCATGGAACTAGGCTAGCCAACCATCACCTAATTACTCATTCGTTCTATTATAATACTTAAAAAACTAACAATAAGCAGCAAAAAAAATATTAAATAATCTCTTTAAATCTTTACGCCCCAATAATAATCTAACATTCTAAACAATCCTCCCAAGACTGGAGTCAACATGGTCACGAGCATCTAAGAAATAAAACTAACTCTGCTAATGTCTTAATCAATGTCTATGAATAAATACTAATACTAATAAAGGAAGGGAAATGGAGAAGTTGCAGACGCTGAACAGCTACCTCGAAATCTCGTAAGCTGCTGAATACGAACAAAGACAGCAACTGCTCCGAACCGGTACCTGGATCTGTGAACAGAGTCACAGGGAGTAATAATGAGTACGCCAACTCAGTAGTAATGAAAATAAATCTCAGTCTGAGAAATACGAAACACACAGCACAGATACACCAATTCACAAAAACAGTAAAACACCAAGTCACCATAAAGTATTCATCAAATACATAAGTTCGAAAATCATTTTCCAGAAATCCTTTGAAACAAGTATAATTTCAATATATCTTAGTAAAACTCTCAGGAAAATTAGTTTGAAAAAAACGAAGTGGATCACCGTCAAAAACTCAGTAAAATCATCATAAATCTGCCCCTTGGTCCATAATCAATTCTCTTAACAATTTCCCTCAGCACCTCACCATCACTCAGTATCAGCCCAGCGGGCAACCTCACAGTCACTCAGTATCAGCCCCGCGTGCATCACTCGCACTCAGTAGGTACTTGCGCTCACTGGGGGTGTGTACAGACTCCGGAGGGGCTCCTACAGCCCAAGCGCTATAACAAGCCACATCATGTATAAATCACTCACAATATTGGCCCTCAACCAGCCACATCATGGCATATATCACTCAGAATATTGGCCCTCGACCTCTCTCGTATCATAACATCCTCACAATATTGGCTCGCAGCCTCACTCAGTCAGACACTCTCAACATTCCACTCGGGCCATCATTATACCGGGTTCTCGACCCAAAACAGTGTTTCATTTTCAAGAAATAATATCAAAATACTCTGAGTTTCAAAACAATTATCAAGAAAAGACTGAGTGGAAATCATAACATATCAAGTGAGGAAAATAGTAAAAACAGCCCCAATAGGTAAGCAGATCGGCACTAGGCCCCAAACATGGCTTGCAGCCCAAATTATATCAAAATATATCAATATTATTAAGCATAGGCTTTAAAATCGGTTTCGCAACTCAATAGTTGCCTAAAAAGGAATGTATTTCCAAATTTCCAATCCTTGCATTCCAAATACGTGAAAGGATGCATAGTTCGGGGTTTCATACCCTCAGGATAGGATTTAAAGACATTACTTACCTCAAACTAGCCCAAAAAGCTACTATGCGACCCGCTTTCCTCTCGAATCAACTTCCGAGCGCTCCAAATCTACCAAGTTCAGATTTTTATCATCAAATTATGCTTAAGGAATGAATTCCAATTGAAAAGTACCAAATTTAGCATAAAACCCGAATTTAGCCAAAACCCGACCCCTGGGACCGCATCTCGGAACTCGACAAATTTTATACTAAAATTTTCTTCATCATCTCACGAGTCCGTACATATAAAGAATGCTAAAATCAGAGTTCGCTTGACCCCTCAAATCGATCCCTAAAGGTCTCATAATCTCAAGCCCTAACCCCACCTTTTTCTACTGATTTTCATGGATTAAACATTGATATTTTGTTCCTTAATTACCTATAATCGAGTTTTAGGGTCCAAAATACTTACCTCAATGAAGAACGATGATTTCCCCTCTTCAAAATCGCCTCCAAGCTCTATTCCTGTTCAAAAATGGTGAAAAGGGGGTTAATGGTCGCACAGGGTTTATTTAAATACTACCTAGTTATTCCTTCACTGCGATCGCGGAAGTTCTCACGCGATCACGAAGAACAAATCCCCCAGGCCCTCAGAAGACTCTACGCGATTGCATCACAAGCCACGCGATCGCAATTCAATAGAACCTCAACCCACGTGATCGCAACCATACACACACGATCGCGAAGAACAGTTGACCCCGCTCCCCACGCACCTGACTAACCCTACGCGATCGCACCAATGCTCACGCGACCGCACTGAACAACGCTACATACCTTCGCAATCGCACACCTTCTCACGTGATCGCGATTTGCAAAATTGCCGGGCTCCAGATTACTCTACGCTATCGTGGATCAATCCACGCGATCGCAATGAACAAAGTGTTGCTGCACTGACACCAGAAAAATAGCAGTTTTTCCTAAGGCTAAAATGCCCGTTAGCCACCCGAAATCAATCCCGAGCCCCTCGAGACTCCAACCAATTATACCAACATATCATATATGATCATTCAAACTTAGTTGAACTCCCGAAACACTAAAAATAACATCAAAACACCAAAATCACATCTAATTCAAGCCTAAGAACTTTGAAAATTTTAAAATCCACCAACGATGCCGAAACTATCCAAAACAACTCCGATTGACCTGAAAGTTTACAGACATATCCAAAATGACATTACGAACCTGTTCCAACTGTCGGAATTCCATTCCGACCCCGCTAGCCTATTTCCCACTGCCGACCGGAAAACACCAAAAACTAACTTTCACCAATTCAAGCCTAATTCTACACCGGACATCACAAAAATATTATGAACACACTCTTAAGTCCCAAATAACCTAATGAAGCTATCTGAACCATAAAATCCGCATTCTGAGGCCGTTTACCAATAAGTCAACTCTCAGTTGACTTTTCCAACTACAAGGCTATTTCTAAAGACTAAGTGACTAAATTCTCACTACAACCATTCCGATTCCGAGCCTACCAACTCTAACACATCAATAAATAGTAATACCAACCTATGACAAGGAAATAACAGTAATTATAATGCAGGTTCTACGTAACGACCGACCGGGTCGTTACATTCTCCCCCTCTTAAACAAATGTTCGTCCTCGAACGGGTCTAGAAACGTACCTGGAGTCTCAAACAAGTGAGGATTTCTGCTCTGCATCTCTCGCTCGATCTCCCAAGTAGCTTCCTCCACTGGCTGACCTCTCCACTGTACTTTCACTGAAGCTAAATTCTTAGACCTCAACTTTCTGACTTGACGATCCAAAATTGCTACTGGCTCTACCTCATATGACATATCACCATCGAGATGAACTGTGTTGAAGTCTAACACATGAGACGGGTCACCAACATACTTCCTGAGCATCGACACATGAAATATCGGATGAACAGTCGATAGGCTGGGTGGCAAGGCAAGTCTATAAGCCACCTCTACAACCTTCTGAAGTACCTCAAAAGGACCAATAAATCGTGGGCTCAGCTTTTCTCTCTTTCCGAACCTCATTACACCCTTCATAGCTGATACCTTCAGCAGTACCTTATCACCTTCCATAAAGGACACATCCCGGACCTTCCTGTATGCATAACTCTTCTGCCTAGACTGCACCTTACGAAGTCGCTCCTGAATAAACTTCACTTTCTCCAATGCATCCTGAATCAAATTGGTGCCCAATAACTTAGCCTCACCAGGCTCGAACCAACTAACCGGAGATCTACACCTCATACCATATAAAGCCTCATACGGGGCCATCTAAATACCGGACTGGTAGCTGTTATTATATGCGAACTCCACTAGTGGCAGAAACTGATCCCATGAACCACCAAAATCAATCACACAAGACAGTAACATATCCTCCAAAATCTGAATAGTCCGTTCTGACTGCCCGTCGGTCTGAGGATTAAATGCAATGCTCAAATCTACATCGGTACCCATACCTCTCTGTACGGACATCCAAAACTGAGATTTGAACTGATTACCTTTGTCAGAAATAATAGAAATTAGAACTCCATGCAATCGGACAATCTCCTTAATGTAAATACCAGTTAATCGCTCTGAAGTATAAGAAGTACCAATAGGAATGAAGTGCGCAGACTTGGTCAATCTATCCACAATGACCCAAATAGCATCAAGACCCTTCGAAGTCCGTGAAAGCCCAACTACAAAGTCCATAGTAATCTGCTCCCACTTCCACTCCGGAATATCTAACCTCTGAAGTAATCCACCTGGTCTCTGGTGCTCATACTTGACTTGCTGGCAGTTGAGACACCGTTCTACATACTCAACAATATCTCTCTTCATCCGCCTCCACCAATACTGTTGTCTCAAATCCTGATACATCTTCGCGGCACCCGGATGAATGGAATACCGCGAGCTGTGATCCTCTGCTTATATCAACTCTCGAAGCCCATCCACATTGGGCACGCAAATACGAACCTGCATCCTCATAACACCATCATCACCAATAGTCAAATCCCTGGCATCATCTCAACGGACCCTATCCTGAAGTACTAACAATTTTGGATCATCATACTGCCGATCTCTAATCTGGTCATAGAGAGAGGACTGGGAAGCCATGCTAGCTAATACCCGCGGAGGGTATGACAAATCCAATCTCACTAACTGACCCGCTAAAGCCTGAACATTGAGTGTTAAAGATCGCTCTGCTGCTGAAAGGTAAGCTAGACTCCCCAAACTCTCGGCTTTGCAACTCAAGGCATCGGCCACTACATTGGCCTTCCCCGGATGATACAAAATAGTAAGGCCATAATCCTTGAGAATCTCCAACAATCTCCTCTGCCGCAAATTCAAATCCTTCTGCCTCAGCAGATACTGCAAGCTACGATGGTCAGTGAAAATCTCACACTGTACCCCATAAAAGTAATGTCACTAAATCTTTAAGGCATGAAAAATGGAAACTAACTCAAGATCGTGCACTGGATAAATCTTCTCGTGCACCTTCAACTATCTAGACGCGTAGGCAATCACCCTAATGTCTTGCATCAATACCGCTCCCAAGCCAACTCTAGAAGCATCACAATAGACTATGTAAGAACGCGAACCAGTAGGCAAAACCAATACTGTAGCTGTGGTCAATGTTGTCTTGGGCTTCTGAAAACTCTCCTCACACTCATCAGACCATTTGAATGGAGCACCCTTCTGGGTCAATCTGGTCAATGGTAAAGCAATAGAGGATAATCCTTCCACAAAGCGACGGTAATATCCTGCCAGACCAAGTAAACTCCTAATCTCAGTAACTAAGGACGGTCTGGTCCAACTCTGCACCACCTCGATCTCCTTCGTATCAACCTGAATACCCTTACTAGACACCACGGCCCCAAGAAAGATACTGAACCAAGCCAAAACTCACACTTGGAGAATTTTGCATAAAGCTTCTCCTCTCTCAACCTCTGTAACACAACCCTCAAGTGCTGAGCATGCTCTTCCTGGCTACGAGAATAAACCAGGATGTCATCAATGAACACAATGACGAACGAATCAAGGTAAGGCTGAAACACAATGTTCATCAATTGCATGAACGTGGCAGGGGCATTGGTCAGCCCAAATGACATAACCAGAAACTCATAATGACCATATCTGGTCTTGAAAGCAGTCTTCGGAATGTCAGAATCCCGAATCTTCAACTGGTGATACCCCGACCTCAAGTCAATCTTGGAGAACACCTTAGCTCCCTGAAGCTGATCAAAATAAGTCATCAATATGAGGCAAAGGATACCGGTTCTTCACCGTAAACTTATTCAGCTATATATAATCAATGCACATGCGCATCGAACCATCCTTCTTCTTCACAAACAACACTGGCGCACCCCAAGGCGACACACTAGGCCGAATGAACCCCTTATATAAGAGTTCCTGAAGCTGCTCCTTCAATTATTTCAACTCCGCTGGTGCCATGCGGTAAGGTGGAATGGAGATAGGCTGAATTTCTGGCACCAAGTCAATACCAAAATCAATATCCCTGTCAGGTGGCATGCCTGGCAGGTCTGCAGGAAATACGTCTGGAAAATCACGGACTATAGGAACAGAATCAACAGAAGGATTCTCACTACTAACATCCCTTACAAAAGCAAGATAAGACTTGCACCCTTTCTCAACCATACGCTGAGCTTTCAAATAAAAAATCACTCTGATAGGCACATGCTCTATAGACCCTCTTCACTCAACTCTTGGAACTCCGGGCATAGCTAGGGTCACGGTCTTAGCGTGACAATCAAGGATAGCATGACATGGTGATAACCAATCCATGCCCAAAATTACATCAAAATCAACCATATTGAGTAACATCAAGACCACTCGGGTCTCCAGACCCCCAATAGATATAAGACATGACCGATACACACGGTCCACAATAATAGTATTTCCCACCGAAGTCGAAACATGAACAGACGTAACTAAAGACTCACGGGGCATATTCTGAAAGTGGGAAAAATAAGATGAAACATACGAGTACATGGAACCAAGGTCAAATAAAGCCAAAGCATCACTATGACACACTGAGATCGTACCTGTAATCATTGCATCTGAGGCCATAGCATCAGGCCTATCCGGAAGTGCATAAATATGTGGTGGCCTCCACCTGCTCGACCTCCCCCTCTAGGGCGGCCTCTAGCTGCCTGACCACCACCCCTGGCTGTCTGAATAGGTGCTGAAGTGACTGGGGCTTAAGTCGAGGGCTGACCCCTTTGCTGAGATGAACTACCAGAACGATGGGGACACTGCCTCCACTCATGTCTGAACTCTCCACACTCATAACAACCACTTGGAGCTGGAGATGAAAACTGACGAGAACCCCTGCCACCATGATAACCACCAGACGAACCATGCATAGAAGAACCCTGATAAGATGATGCTCGGGCGGAGCTCTGAGCTGAAAGGGAACTAAAAGATGAATGTCCCTCATAATATATGCGAGGATCCTGCCCCGAAGATACACCATTGTAGGTTGGGCGGACTGGCTGTGGAGGTCTAAATGGACGACCTCTGTTATTTTGAAATTGCCCTCTGGAAGAGGCATCACTGAAGCTACCTGATCCCCGAGGCCTCTTAGCCTCCCTCTCCTCACGCTCTTGCCTGCGAACCGACTCAATTTCTCGAGCTATGTCAACAACCTGCTCAAATGTGGCTCCAAACACCCTCTCTCTGGTCATCAAAATGCAAAGTTGATCCGTGAGACCATCTACAAACCTCCTGATCCTTTCCCTGTCAGTAGGTACTAACTTCGAATCATGTCTAGCCAACTCGGAAAACCTCATCTCGTACTGAGTCATTGACAACTCTCCCTGGCGTAGCTGCTCAAACTGTCAGCACTGCTCCTCTCTGTGGGACTGAGGAACATCTTTCTCCAAAAAGAGCGTGGAGAACTGCTGCTAGGTTAGTGGTGCTAAACCAACCGGCCTACGCCTCTCAAATTCCTCCCACCAAGTGAAAGCAGCACCAGCAAACTGAAATGTAGCAAATGAGACCCGCTGGTCTCCAAAATACCTGCAGTACGTAGTATCCTCTAGCACTTATCTAGAAACCCTTGGGCATCCTTGCCCTCTGTACCGCTGAAAGTCGGAGGTTGAAGTCTGCTGAACCTCTCCAACATGTGCTGCTCATCCTCAGGTATAGCAGGAACCACATAGTCCTGAACTGGGGCAACCGGCTGGGCTGGACTACCCCCGGCGCCTGAATACCCTGTACAGCCTGCTCAGGTGTCCGGGCAATTGGAGTCTGAACGCCTCCCCCGGCCTGAGATGCACTGGCAGTAGTAGACGTAGCAACTGCCTAAGCCAATATGGTACACATCGTCAATATCTGAGCCAAGGTCTCCTGAAGACCCGGAATAACCATAGGCAATGCCGGTGCCTGATCCTGTCCCGCTGGAGCACCATCTGCAGGAACCTGATCCTGAATGATAGGAGGATCCTATGGTACTGTCCCGGTTGCTGCGCGGGATGGTCCCCTAACTCCACCACGGCCCCAACCCCTTGTGGTTCTGGCTAGTGCCTGGTCACCCTGATTGGTATTGCGTGTCCTCACCATCCGTGAGAGAATGAAACAACATGAGTTTAGATTTCAAGAATCAATAGATTGGCACGAAAGAGTTCAAGAAAATGAAACTTTTCCTAAAAGTTTTGTAGCCTCTCGAAGATAAGTACAGACGTATTCGCACCGATCTGCAAGACTCTATTGAACCTGCTCATGACCGTTGAGTCCTATGTAACCTAGAGCTCTGATACCAACTTGTCACGACCCCAAATCCTAACAGGTCGTGATGGCGCCTATCTTGGAACTAGGCTAGCCAACCATCACCTAATTACTCATTCATTCTATTATAATACTTCAAAAATCAACAATAAGAAGCAAACAAAACATTAAATAATCTCTTTAAGTCTTTACGCCCCAATAATAATCTAACATTCTAAACAATTCTCCCAAGACTGGAGTCAACATGGTCACGAGAATCTAATAAATAGAACTAACTCTTCTAATGTCTTAATTAATGTCTATGAAATAAATACTAATACTAATAAAGGAAGGGAAATGGAGAAGCTGCGGATGCTGAATAGCTACCTCGAAATCCCGTAAGTTGCTGAATACGAACGAAGACAGCTACTACTCCGAACCGGTACCTGGATCCGTGCACAGAGTCACATGGAGTCTTTATGAGTACGCCAACTCAGTGGTAATGAAAATAAATCACAGTCCGAGAATTATAAAACACAAAGTACAGATATACAATTTCACAAAAGCTAGTAAAATACCAAGTCACCAGGTAGTATTTGTCAAATACATAAGTTCGAAATCAGTTTCCAAAAATCTTTTGAAACAAGTGTAATATCAATATATCTCAGTAAAACTCTCAGTAAAAATCAATTTGAAAACGAAGTAAATCATAGTTCGAAAGTAAAATCATCATAAATCTGCCCCTCGGGCTAAAATCATTTCTCGTAACATCACCCCTCAGGCATTCTCACAATCATTCAGTAACAGCCCCGAGGGCAATAATCATCACTCATTAACAGCCCCGCGGGAAATAATCATCACTCAATAGGTACTTGCGCTCACGGGGGGTGTGTACAGACTCCAGAGGGGCTCCTATAGCCCAAGCGTTATAACAACATAGGCCTGAAAACCTCTCACAATATAGGCCTGAAAGCCTCCCTCATATACTCATAATATAGGCC
This sequence comes from Nicotiana paniculata, assembly GCA_005239505.1. Classification (NCBI taxonomy): domain Eukaryota; kingdom Viridiplantae; phylum Streptophyta; class Magnoliopsida; order Solanales; family Solanaceae; genus Nicotiana; species Nicotiana paniculata. The sequence continues at coordinate 12,758 of ML348879.1, read as the reverse complement.
TGAAAGCCTCCCTCATATCCTCGCAATATAGGCCTGAAAGCCTCCCTCATATCCTCACAAGATAGGCCTGAAAGCCTCACTCAATCAGACACTCTAGATTTTCCCCTCAGGCCATAAACATACCTGGTTTTTGACCCAAAACAGTGTTTCATTTTTCAATAAATAGTATCAAAATAATCTGAGTGTCAAAACAATTTATCAGGAAAAGACTGAGTGTAAGAATCATAACATATCAGTGAGGAAAATATAGTAAACACAACCCCCCCAAGGAGAAAACAGATCGGCACTAGGTCCCAAACAAAACTTACAGTCCAAATCATATCATAATAAAATAATACTAATTAAGCATAGGTAGCAACTCAATAGTTGCCTAAATAGGAAGATATTTCCAAAGTTTCAACCTTTGCATTTCAAAACCCGTGAAAGGGTGCATAGTCTGGAGTTTCATACCCTCAGGACTGGATTTAAAGACATTACTTACCTCAAAACTAGCCCGAAAACTATTCCGCAACACGCTTGCCTCTCGTATAAACTTCCGAAGGCTCTAAATACCAAGTTCAGATTCTTATCATAAATTTATGCTTAAGGAATAAATTCCAATCGAAAAATATCAAATTTAGCTCAAAAACCCGAATTTGGTCAAAACCCGCGTCTCGAAACTCAGAATTTTTTATACAAAACTGTTCTTCATCATCTCAAGAGTCCGTATATATAAAGAACACTAAAATCAGAGTTCGTTTGACCCCTCAAATCAATCCCTAAAGGTCTCATAATCTCAAGCCCTAAACCCACCTTTTTCTACTGATTTTCATGAATTAATACTGAGATTATGTTTTATAATCACCCATAATTGAGTTTTAATGATCAAAATACTTACCTCTATGAAGAACACTGATTTTACCCTTCAAAAATCGCCTCAAAAGCTCTCTTCCGTACAACAATGGTGTAAAAATATGTTAGGGTCGCAGAAGGTCTAATTTATATTTTTGCCCAGGGTTTCCGCACCTGCGACCCACTTACTCGCACCTGCGAGACCGCACCTGCGGTTCCCTAACCACACCTGCGACCCTTCCGCACCTGTGACCCACTGCCCGCTCCTGCAGGCCCGCAGCTTCGGTCAAACTTCCTCAGGTGCGGTTACACCAGCACCAGCAGCTATATTGCTTCAATTTCCAAGCCCAAACCTCCGTTAAGCACCTGAATTCAATCTCGAGCCCCTCGGGACCCCAACCAAACATACTAACACGTCACATAACATCATTCAAGCTTAGTTGCACTCTCAAAACACCAAAACTAACATCAAAACACCAAAATTACATCGGAGTCAAGCCTAAGAACTTTGAAATTTCTAAAATCCACCAACGATGCCGAAACTATCCAAAACAACTCTGATTGACCTGAAATTTTGTAGACATATCCACAATGACATTATGAACCTGTTCCAACTGTCGGAATTCCATTCCGACCCCGATAGCCTATTTTCCACTGCCGACCGGAAATCATCAAAACTAACTTTCGCCAATTCAAGCCTAATTCTACACCGGACATCAAAAAATTATTCTAAACGCACTCCTAAGTCCCAAATTACCTAACGAAGCTATCCAAGCCATAAAATCTACATTCCGAGGTTATTTACCAATAAGCCAACTCTCAGTTGACTTTTCCAACTATAAGGCCATTTTTAAAGACTAAATGACTAAATTCTTGCTACAGCCATTCCGATTCCGAGCCTACCAACTCTAACACATCATAAACAGTATAACCAACCTATGACAAGGTAAAAACAGGAATAATAATGAAATTTATATGGAACGACCGGCCGGGTCGTTACATAGTGATACTTATATCACTAATGGGGTCACTCTAGATTATGAGAGGCTCACACTTTTTTTCCATTCTCTCTGTTGGGCGAAGCTAAGCGACGGCTAAAGGCAGAACCAGCTAATTCCATTACATCATGGAATTATTTGTCAAGAAATTTTCTGGCAAGGTTCTTCCATTCAGGCAAAATTGCAAAGATCAGAAGTGAGATAGTTGCCTTTAAACAGAAAGCATGAGAATCTTTATATTCAGCCTGGGAAAGGTTCAAGGGGCTACTCAGAGGCTGTCCTCATCACAATCAGTCCAACGAAGTGTTAGCTCATACCTTCATAGAGGGGCTCTATCCCCAAACAAATATTGTGGTAGATACTGCAGCTGGGGGATAAGTGTTGGAGAAAAATTTTGACGAGATATATGCATTATTAAACAAATTCTCCAAAAGCAATCCGGATTGGCAAGGAGAGATGAGAAGACACACAGTGCAAAAGTCTGCAGGGGTTCTTGAGTTAGATGTCGTCTCGGCATTCTCAGCACAGATCTCTACACTAACCAACCAAGTCAATCAGATGACCATGATCATTAACAAGCAACAGACTCACCCAGTGCAACATGTTCAGGTATTTTGTGAAGTATGTGGAGAGGGTCACCCTAGCGACTTGTGCCGAGCTAATCCAGAGTCTGTCTACTTTGTGGGTAATGAAAATAGGGGTCAGGCTAATAAATATGGGAGCACTTATAATCCCAACTGGAGGAATCACCCAAACTTCTCTTGGGGTGGAAATCAAGGCACTCAGAATCAATACCGGCCTCAAGCACCTCAACAACAATACAGACCACCTCAGGCTGAACAACAAGTTAGCCTTGAGGAGATGATGAAGAAATTAATGGCAGATCAACAGGACCAAGCCGTAGCAATGAGAAATTTGGAACGCCAAATGGGGCAACTTGCGAGTTCCCAAAATACCAGACCAGTGGGAGCTCTCCCTAGTAACACTGAGGATAATCCTAAGGAATCCATTAATGTCATATCATTGAGGAATGGGAGACAATTAGAAGAGGTCCAATCGAAGAAGAAAAAGCATGTAACTTTTAATGAGAGGCCAGCCACTATAGAATCAACATCAGACAAATAAAAAGATCAGAGAAGCCAGCTGAAAGGGAAATGGTTGAGCAACCCCCACCAGTGGTTGCAAGGCCACCTCCTTCGTTCCCTCAAAGTTTGCAGAAAGTGAAAGATAATGTTGCGTACAAAAAGTTCTTTGATTTTTTGAAACAGGTGCAAATTAACATTCCACTGGTAGACATTTTGCAGGAAGTGCCCAAATATGCCAAATACATCAAGGACATTGTGGCTAATAAAAGGAGGTTGATTGAGTTTAAGACTGTGGAACTCACTGAGGAATGTAGCTCAAGAATTCAAAGCAAACTACCTCAGAAATTGAAGGATCCTGGTAATTTCACTATCCAAATCTCGATCGATAAGCAAGAAGTCGGGCGAGCTTTGTGTGATCTCGGGGCGAGCATTAATTTGATGTCTCTATCTGTGTTCAGACAGTTGGGGTGGGGTGAGCCACGCCCAACAACGGTAATCTTACAGTTGGTTGATCATTCCCTTGCTCATCCTGAAGGAGTTATTGAATATGTGCTAGTTCAAGTGGGCTCTTTCATATTCCCTGCTGATTTCATTATCTTAGATTACGATCCCGATCAGGAAGTCCTATTTATTTTGGGGCGTCATTTCTTATCCACGGGCCGATCTATTATTGATGTGTGTGAAGGGAAGATGACAATGAGAGTTGGTGATCGAGTGGATGTATTTAATGTATATAAAGCACTCAAATTACCAGCCCGCTATGAAGAGCTATCCATGATTTCTGTAGTGGAAAGCAATGTTGCATCAGTGGTTCCTTATATGATCCATGTTGACCCTCTTGCACTCTTGATTTAGGATGAAGAAGGCAGTGAAGATGAAACGAGGGAAGAAATTGAACAAGTGCTTGATGTATCCTACAGTTATATCCATGGGTTAGGAAAATTTGAGGAGTTGAACAAGCCTATTACTCTGACCCCTCCTAAGCCATCTATTGAGGAAGCTCCATAGTTAGAACTTAAGCCTCTTCCAGCACATTTGTGCTATGCTTATTTGGGGAGCTCCGAGACATTGCCCGTGATTATCTCATCCAGCCTGACTAACACAGAAGAAGAGAAGTTGCTCAGAGTTCGTGAGCACCAAAAGGCGATTGGGTGGACAATTGCAGATATTAAAGGAATCAGTCCATCATTTTGCATGCATAAAATCTTCTTGGAAGATGGCTATCTCCCGAGTGTTGAGCAGCAAAAGAGGTTAAATCTCATTATGAAAGAAGTCGTGAAGAAGGAAGTTATAAAATTGTTTGATGCAGGTATCATCTTTCCTATTTTTGACAGCAACTGGTGAGCCTGGTTCAATGTGTGCCCAAAAAGGGAGGGATGACTGTGATTGAGAATGAAAAAAATGACTTAATTCCTACTCGCACTGTCACGGGATGGAGAGTTTGCATTGGCTATCGAAGGCTCAACAAGGCAACCCGCAAGGACCCCTTCCCACTTTCCTTCATTGATCAAATGTTGGACAGGTTAGCGGGACATGATTATTATTGCTTTCTTGATGGGTACTCGGGATACAAACAGATTGTCATATGCCCATAGGATCATGAGAAGGCCACGTTTACTTGTCCTTATGGCACTTTCGCCTTCAAACGGATGCCATTTGGTCTTTGTAACGCACCGGCCACCTTCCAGAAATGCATGATGGCTATTTTCACTAATATGGTGGAAATATTTGTGGAGGTGTTTATGGATGACTTCTCAGTCTTCGGGTCATCTTATGATGATTGTTTGAAATATTTGAGTATGGTATTAGCATGTTTTGAAGAAACAAATCTGGTCTTAAATTGGGAGAAGTGTCACTTTATGGTGCAGGAAGGCATCGTTTTGGGTCACAGAGTGTCTAGGAGTGGCATTGAAGTTGATAAGGCAAAAGTGGAAGCGGTTGAAAAATTACCTCCGCCAATTTATGTGAAGGGTGTCCGGAGTTTCTTGGGACATGCAGGATTCTATAGGCGCTTTATTTAAGATTTTTCAAAAAATCACTACTCCTTTGTGCAGGTTGCTCGAAAAAGATGTCAAATTCAAGTTTGATGAAGCCTTCCTGAAGGAATTTGAAGAACTCAAAAAGAAATTAATAGATGCCCGCATAATTGTTGCACCAGATTGGTCCCTACCATTTGAACGTATGTGTGATGCCAGTGACCATGCTATTGGGGCAGTGCTAGGCCAAAGGAGAGACAAGGTGTTTTATTCCATTTACTATGCGAGTAAAACTCTTGATTATGGACAATTGAATTACACTACCACTGATAAGGAACTGTTAGTGTTGTGTGGGCCTTTGAGAAATTTCGGGCATACTTGGTGGGAACAAAAGCCATAGTCCACACCGATCATGTAGAAATGAGGTATCTATTTACGAAGAAAGAGTCTAAAGCTAGATTGATGCGCTAGGTTTTGTTGTTGTAGGAATTTGATATGGAGATAAGAGACCTAAAGGTCACTGAAAACCAAGTAGCTGACCATCTATCAAGGCTGGAAAATCATGACCACGTGGAGGAGGGTGGAGAAATTAAAGAAGTGTTTCCTGATGAGAAACTTTTTGATGTGATCCAAGACCGTCCTCCATGGTATGTTGATTATGTGAATTATCTTGTGAGTGGAGTACTTCTGCCAGAAATTGTATCTGAGGCAAGAAAGAGGTTCTTGCATGATGTGAAATTCTATTACTGGGACGAGCCATACTTGTACAAACAATGTGTTGATCAGTTGATGAGGAGATGCATTCCAGACAAAGAGGTAGAATTGGTGTTGTATGATTGTCATGCATCGCCTTATGGGGGACATCATGGTAGAGATAGAATATCGGCAAAATTACTACAGTCCGGGTTCTTCTGGCCAACTCTATTCAAAGACGCCCATGCATTTGTTAAAAAATGTGACCAGTGTCAGAGGACAGGAACGATCACGAGGAGGCACGCAATGCCTTTGAATAATATCATGGAGGTGGAGATTTTTGACGTGTGGGGGATAGATTTTATGGGACCATTCCCATCATCCAGAGGAAATAAGTACATTTTGCTGGCAGTTGACTATGTGTCAAAATGGGTAGAGGCGATTGCATTGCCGACAAATGATGCGATGGTTGTAGCTGAGTTTGTGAAGAATAATATATTTTCGAGGTTTGGGACTCCACGTGCCTTGATTAGTGATGAAGGGACCCATTTTTGCAATCGATTGTTGAATAACTTTCTAGCTAAATATGGAGTCCGTCATAGAGTTGCGACAGCATATCACCCTCAAACAAGTGGACAAGTCGAGGTATCGAACAGAGAAATAAAGAAAATATTAGAGAAGACGGTGAGTGTGAACAGGAAGGATTGGGCTACAAAATTAGATGATGTCTTATGGGCATATAGAACAACTTACAAAACGCCAATTGGGGCGTCACCGTATAAGTTAGTCTATGGTAAGGCATGTCACTTGCCCGTTGAACTCGAACATAAAGCATATTGGGCCATCAAGAAGCTCAACATGGACCTTGAAGTCGCGGGTAAGAAAAGACTGTTGCAGTTGAATGAATTAGATGAGTTCAGGCTGCACTCGTACGAAAATGCTAAATTGTACAAAGAAAAGACCAAAAGATAGCATGACAGGCATATTAAGCCACGTCAGTTCGAGCCAGGCCAACATGTATTATTATTCAATTATAGACTGAGGTTTTTTCCTGGGAAGCTAAAATCGAGATGGTCAGGCCCGTTTGAAGTGGTGAGAGTCACTCCTTATGGTTCACTTGAGTTGCGAGCTATACATGTTTTTTGGTGAATGGACATAGAGTCAAGCACTATTGGGGAGGAGCCATGAGTCGTGAGAAAACCAAATTCGTACTTGCTGATGAGTAAAGAGAGACTTTGCGTCGTGCCGCGACGTTAAATCAGGTGCTTGTTGGGAGGCAACCCAATTTTTATTGCTTTCATAGTTAGCTTCTTTTTTTTTCTGATAGATTTCGCATTTTTCTTTGTAGGAATAGAAATTATAGATATAATTGTGTTGGACATGTAATTGAGTATTTAAAAAGCTTGGGGGATCGGGATATTACTTCAAAATACCAAACAAACCCCAGCGCCATACACAGCGCTAGGCGCCGGGCTGGGGGTCAGGTAAGTAATTTTTTTTTTCGTTTTTCCTTTTATATTCTAAAACCCTTACCCATTTAACCCAATCCAAACCCACCTATACTTACTATAACTCATCTCCAACCCAAATATCCCAAACCCACCCATACTCTAATTTCCCAACAACACAAAAGAAAAAAATCCCCCCCCCCCTCTCTCTCCTCACTGCCGCGACACCCCTCCCCTCTTTCTCTCTCTAAAATTTTTTTTTCTCTCAAGTTTTCTCTTATTTTTCTTCTCCAATCCACAGATATGTGTTCTTCTTCTTCTTCTTGTGTTTTAATTTGTAGATAACAAAGCATATCCCATCCCCCAAGAGCTCAATCTCCATATTTTCCAATTATGGAGTTTTTAAGAAATTTTATGGTGGGTGGCTTGAAATTGTTGAAAATTATGTGCTTATTGTGTATACGGAGTAGTAAACTAGAAGTCCCTCTACTCCGTATAAAATTGGGAGGGCCACCATCTTCCACCATTGTTTAATTCTAAAGCTCACACTTTATGCCCACAAGGTGTTTGTAAAAATGTTTGAATGATGATTTTGGGTACTCTGGTGAAGTCTAAGTAACCGAGTGCCTTTGTGGATGAATTTGGGATAAGTGTGGGGTGTATAGAAATGATTTGAAATGCTAGGGGATTGAGTTTTTATGGAAAATCATGTTCCTACATTATGTATCTTATGTTATGTATGTGTAGAATTTGTAGAATTATCCAATGTAGTATAGTTGTGTAGTTGTAGAAAGTGGAGTCACGCGTGCCTCCTGCTCACACTGAAATGAGTTCACTTAGCCATGATAAATCATCTGTATGGATAGCATGGGGAAGTCTTGAGTACCCATTGTCTTGGAAGGCAACATTTTCACTTTACAAATAAAAATCATGAAACATTGTATATTGTACCTTTGGTTTTAAGTGTGGGGTCATTGTTTGACTTGCACGACAACCTTAGGTATAATCCTTGTAGAGTTCTCAAGTTCATATTTTCATTGTGTGGCAGGACAAAAATGGCTCGTGATGGTGCTAATACGAGCAAGAGCATTGGCAAGTCCTCCTCCACCTCTCATACGCCCAAAAGGAGAAAGCAAGGAGAAGGCCCCTCACGACAAGCTAAGGTCAAGCAACCGGCCGAGGGATCCCAGCCTGCACCATTGAGACCTAGGCCCCGGTTGGACTTAATTAATGATTCGAAAATTGCTTGGCATAGGGATTTTGTGCCATACATTCGCTATATCTCCGACATGGGGATAAACACCAAGGCTTTAGAGAGGAATTTTTCGGAGGTGATTGGCCAACTCCGTGCAAGGCACATGGAAAAGATCTTGAAATTTCCCAGACCTGCAAATCTAAGCATGGTCCGGGAACTCTATGCAAATTGGCACCAAGGAAATGGAACCTCACGTGCACGGGGTGTCGATATACCAATGACTAGGGAGGTCTTATGTAGATATTTGGGTGTTGAAGGTGTTGATCCAAGAAGACTACAAAAATTTGTTCGCAGCCCGAAGTACACCTTGATATGTCACACTTTATGTGGCGTGGATTCAAATGCAAAAATGGACCAGGAAATAAGGCAACATTCATCTTCACATGGTCCGATAAGATTTCAACAAGACTGCCAAGGTGTGACAGAACTTGGTACAGGCCAGACTCATGCATGTCGAGCATAGCAGTGACTGCACTCGAGCTAGAGTGTGTGTCATTTATTTTCTGATGACAGGAAGACCTATCAATGTTGGTGAATTAATGCTTGGGGAAATGGCATGTACGAGGTTTGGGCGGCAGATTAAACGGTTCTTCTTTGGGAATGTACTCACTCATTATCTGATGGACCGAGGGGTGCCAGAGTACATAGGTTATGATGAGGTGGTGGAGGCTCCACCAGGGATACTGGACATCACATCACTGCTGGAGACATCATCCAAGCTGACACAGGTGACGAGATATGAGAGGGACGAGAACTTCAGCAGGTATATTTATAAGTCTTTAAAATTTTTAATGTGCAGAGCTGGCGTTACAGATAAGGAGCGTATGCAATTACGTAATGAGTTGTCTAGTTCGTCCAATGAGATGCTGGGGATTTCACCTAGCAACCCCATTCATTCTTCAGAGGACGCCAACACAATATGTGGCTCAAACACAGAGGATGATGGGGGTGACGATATTACAGGGCCCCTGGCCTTGGTGCCTCTAGGACCCGATGATGATGAGCCGGAAGCAACTGATACAGAGGACTCCGAGTGACAGGAAGTATTTCTTTTCTCCCTACTTTGCTCTTTAAATTGTATATGCATCAAGGACTATGAATGATTTAAGTGTGGGGTGGGAAGAATATTGCTTGTGGGGTTGTTGTATAATTTGTATAAATGTGTTTTATTGTTTTAGTGTTAATTAGTTTTGTTTAGGTAGTTTTTTTATTAGTTTGTGTTATTCTTGTGTTGTTAGTTTTAGTTAGCTTGTTAAATAAAAAAAATAGAAAAAGTTCGGACTTTTCTCGACGATGGATCTGTTGGACAATTTTTCTTGAGGGATGAAGTCCGATTACCAAAAAGAATTTTATTTTCATTTTTAGGATAGTTAGGTAGCATCTTGGTTTTCTTTGGGCACCGGTTCTTTTCCAAGGGTATATCTCGAACCGGGTACTTTAATTTTTTATTTTTAGGAGTAGTTAGGAAGAAATTGAGTGACTTTGAGATACCCATTGACATGTTTGGTGCTGGCACATTAGGCTATGACATACATACTGTTTTCCCTTGTAATTGGTTTGATTTGTAAAGCCTAAGTAAAGAGAAATAGCCTATTTTGTGACGCCTTAGCTCAGTTGTTTGACTTGTATTCCACATAGTGCATTACTGCTTAATTGTCTCAATTATGTGTGTTTTCTTGACTTAAGAGTTGAACAGAACCGTTGTGATTGAGTCATGTGCAATGTGTGTGTGAGGACTAATGATCTTCTATGTTATCCTGTGTAGTCAAGAACTTGCCTCGTGTGTTAATCGAAGCGAAATTGTAGGTTATGATAATATAGGATATGACGTAGGCATTTTCTTGCTTGATCATGGATGTGCTTGTCACATAAAAATAAAATTTTCCGTTGCTAGCCCCTTTGAGCCTATAGACTTTTTTCTTTGGCATACACATTACAAGTCGTACCCCTATTTTGTTCTTAATTTAAGATTTTTGCACCTTTACCTCCTAAGGCACTTAGTCGCTAGAAGAAGTAAGGTGAGATAGTGGGGATTAGTTTTTGAGTGGAGCCATGGAAAGGCCCCTTGGTGCACTAAAATTGAAATCAAAATCCACTAGCCAATGAACTTTTATGTATGGAGTGTGTGTAGAAAGAAAAAAATTGTTGTAAGAAGAAAAAATAAATGATAGTGAAAGTATGTAGAAAACGATACACACCTCCACTTCTTATTAAATTGTGCTAGTGGAAGTATAGAAGTGCTTAATTGAAAAAGGGGTATGTTGTATGTGAGTTGTGGCAAGTGAATTGGTTGATAAGAATATGTGTGTGAATTGGGAGTGTAGTGTATTAAAGTGCTTAGGAGGGTTAGTCACTATTCCAAAATATATCCTACCCGTCCCTTAGCCTACATTACAACCTTAAAGTCCTAATTAATCCTAGATTTGGCTAACCTGAATTAGTAAAGATCTACACTACGGGCAAGCTTATGGTACGATCACGGGATGCATATGAATTATTTGTGAGAGTGAGTGGAATTTTGTTCAATTGTGTGATGTCCCTAAATTATATTCAAAAGGATATTTGAATGTGTGGACTAGTTATATTCACTCTTTTGTTTGTTGGTAAGGGCACATGATCTCATGAACGATTGGTAATGTTGTAGACTTTCTTGTTGGGTAAGTGCGTGAATTGAGAGGACTTATTGGTTATAAGTCGACTCTTGAGGTCGGGTGGTTGCAAATAGGTTATTGGATTGATTGAATTGAATTGTTATACTTGGGCATGCTAAAACGGGAAGAATGTGAAATTTTGTATGTTCATGCTTGTGTGCCGGTATCAATCATAGTCAAGGGTGAGGTGTGTGATTAAAGGTAAAAATGCTCCTTTACAGTGAACTTTGTACGTGTTGAAGGATAGTAGTTTGTCCCATTGCTCGAGGACGAGCAAGAGTCTAAGTGTGGGGTGTTGATGTTTAGCCTAAAATATATATATTTCAATGGATATCGCCTCATATTTTACTTTTGTTTCGTGAATTTTGGATGTTAATTATGATGATTTATGCTAATTTGAAGTGTTTTTATGTGTAGGAACGATCCGGGAGCATTTGGGGGCAAAACGTGCAAAATGAGAGCCAAAACGAACGAAACCGGTCAAAGTGCGTATTTGGGCACCACAGGCAGCGCCTTGAGCCACCTGTGGCGCTGGAGGCAGTGAGTAAATCTATGGCAGCGCCCTGGTGGGCGCCTGGCTCTGTCCAGGGTGCCGGTGGCGGGAAATTGTCCTATTTTTCTCGGGACACGGTTTATTCGGCCCTAGACCTACCCAACACGTATAAAAGCAAGACTAAACATACTTTTGAGGGGATTGACGCAACTTTGGAGGAAAAACACACACGGGATCGTTAGGAAGCAGAGAATTCTCAGTTTTCTTCATCTTATTTTAGTATTTTAAATTTATGCAACACTTATGCAATTGTTTGATTACATCATGAGTGGATAAACACCCATTGTTCTGGGGTTGTGATTTAGCCATGAATATTGTTGTTTAACATTAGCTTGACATTGATTATAATTCACCAATATATGGATGTTTCTTCAATTATGTATTTAATTGCTTAATTGTTTGGCCAGCAGTTAGGTTCTATTTACTATCTATGTTATGCTTGGGAAAGCCATGTATAAATTAGAGAAGAATTGAAGAGAGCGTGACCTTAACCCTTCAGGGGAGCGGATTTGTGGTTAGGATAGGAATATACCTAGTCATCGTGCTTAATTAAATATTGTAATCTTAATGCGTTCTTAATAGATTAATTTCATAGGAATATAGGCGTTAATCTATTTCGAATAGGTGAGTAGTACTTCGGGAGAAGGCTATGAGAGCAATTATCGATTAATTAGCAACCATGAGTGAATTATATGAAAGGGAGAGTTAATTAGAATGCAATATGAATGGTGAATCGATCACAACCCTGGAATATTTGTCTCTATTGAATACAAAACAATCAACTCGTTACCTGATAATTTAGTTATTACTTAGAATCATAGTTTAATATAATTGATGGCCATTCAATTAACTACAATAAGAACGTAGTTTAACAAATAGATAATAATCAATCAAAATATATTAATATTACAAGAAGTTCATCCCCAACGGGTTCTACCAAAACCCTAGATTAAAAACTTAGNCCTTTAATTGTGTTTTAGGAGTCTATTTATAGGTTTAGGGTGAACCCTAATCGTGTAGGAGACTTCTATTTCAACCGAAAAACATTTAACTCGTCAAACTCGGACTTGGGCGAAACTGAGGACCCCGGGCGTTTGGGCTCTAACGCCCCCCTAACGCCAGGGGGGCCTGGCATTAGGGCCCTAACGCCAGGGGGGCCAGGCTTTAGGGGGCAAACGCCCGGGCGTCTCCTTTTGCGTATTTTCCAACGTATTTGCATCCTTTTAGCCCCGTTTCCATCTCCACTTCACCTACACATGAAATAAACT